>DWLR01000780.1:0-22117 GCA_018246295.1 Papilio alexanor hazarajatica | reverse complement strand
ATATATATATATATATATATATATATACACTTTTCCATACTATATTAATCAATGATAAATTTAAATCAATGAAAAATCAAAAAACTCGTGTTTCATCAAGGAAAATCTTAAACGTCATCAAAGATAATTATTAAATGCATTCGATCATAATGGATAATGATCGAGTGATTAAGGTCTTTTTACTATTGTTTGCAGCTATATTCCGGCGATGTACAAATTGCGTAGAAACCAGTAAATAAAACTCACATCCGTTTGTCGAGCATTTTTAATCTACCATACTTGTAAAAGAATTTGGTAATTAAAAAATTTAAAAACCCTAGCCCATTTTACCGATCGTGTTGTGCCGACCCCTCGTTTTATTCTTCAACGCCCTTTAATCAGTCGTCACCTCAGCAGTCACTCCCTTCTTGCTTATGTCATCTTTTACGCAGTCATCCACCTTTTCTTCGGCTTACCCCTACCATATTCCTCCACATTCATATCTAACACTCTCCTTGTAACATGCCCATACCATGATAAACTTTTGCTCTTTAATTTATCTTCTACTGATGCTACTTTCAGGCTTTCACTAATATATAATAATGAAGTTTCATAACATTTCACCGAGTTTGTATAAACAACGTCAATTTCTTGATGACGTGGTTAGTAAAGTTTTTTTTTTTAGTTTTGAACTTTTCGAATCATGTACATATCTCAATCAATTTTATAAACGCTGTTTAATTTAATACGAAATCGTGGTACGTTTGGTTAGTGGTATATCGAATGTACACCAAATGTTTAGAGGTTAGATGTCTTGTCCGCATTTTATATTTATGATGGTCGTATCTCTCAGAGTTCTTTAATTACTAAACACATTACATTTGCTACAAATTGATAAAATTATTAAGGAAAAAGAAACAACCAATACACTTAAAACTGTCTAAAACTTAAATAGTATAGTCTGAGTTACATAAAAAAAGGTTTCAGTTTTGGCAGACTGCCAGGTGGTCAATCTTTTTAGGGTATATATGTTTGTATATATTTTCATTCTATCATATATTCAACCTTAACGGCTGGACCCATTTTAAAGAGTGAGGTGTCATTTTGTAGTGGTAGAGCCGCATCAACATCTGTTGCATGAACGACGACCGGTAAAATATCACGACCTCACAGAAGACAGACGTGAAGAAGTTTTCTGCGTCCGATGAGTGGGGTGCTAGAGGCCTAATTTCAGGCCTCTTTCCCTTTCCACCCTTTTCTAATAAGTAAAGGTTGGGAAGAGAAAGAGAACTTAACAGGGAAAGGGATGGATAGAAGAAGGAAACGTCTATTTTCTATCTAACCCCTTCTCTGTCTATTAAAGGTAGGCAACGCATCTGCAACTCGTAGAGCTCGCTCAGGTGGCCGCTTACTCGTTTGTCACCTTTTTTCATAAAAACAAATTAGATTCATATTCCCCGAATTGTCAAAGGGGCATAGACAATCAGGTTTTTTTTTAAATTAACTACTAATATAGTTTCGAGCGACTATCAGTTTCAACGTAGTAAATGTTCACCAGCCACTCCAGTACACGTTCATACTAAATATCTTATCGGTATGTAGTTTTAGTACATTTTAAACATTTGAAAGCAGATAATTACAATGACATTGCAACCGACAGGCACGACGTAATAAAAAAGAAAGTCATTAAAAACATTTCAATCGAAACGCGATGTGTCGAGAACTAAAAAAAAACATTTTAGTAATTTCTTCAAATAATGCAGTAACATTTATTAAGTAAACTCTCGGCATAGTTTCAAGACAATCCTAATATAGATGTAGTAAACAATTACAGAGTAAATATAATATAAGTGGGAAAAAGACAAATGTGTTGTCTATAACGCAACAAGTCTTGTATAATCTGTCTCACGTAAGAAATCATTTCAGACTTTACTGAGAATTTACTAGACGTAACTCTAATGAAAACAAATATACAAAATTTCCTATCTTAAGGTAATCACCTGGAAAATAGCTCAGTAAAATAAAAAAAAATAGACATTAAAATATTCTTCACAGAAGCTACCTTTCGATGATTTTTTTTTTTTAAAGTTCAATGAACTATAGTCTAATAATATACTCCAATGTGTCTAAATCTAAAACCATTCTTTTGATCTTAAAACAAAAAACTATACCATTGTAAGCAAGCAAATCTAGAAAAGTTGACAACACATTTGTCTTATATTTAAGATTACAAATGTATTCATGTTTAAACATCTGCGTCATTCGAAAATTGGCAAATATACTACCAGTACGAAGATAGTTGGCAGTGTGTCCTTACCTTTATTTCCAGACCATCGTTCTCCATTATTCCACACAGCATACAGATATTGATCGCCTTAAATCCATAATAAATTACAACCGTCGACAACGAATCGTCCACATCTTTCTAGATATCGATTATTTATATAAGGAAATAGAGATACATTCGATACATTTTAGATCGCTTAGCGATCGCCCAGTTCATTTATAAATTGAACTTAGTAGATTTGTAACACATACTTCATAGATTTTTATACCTCCAATTGATTGATACAAATTCAATGTTTAAAAGTAAAGGTCATTTTTCGTAGTGTCAATGTGGGAAGAAATTAAGTGTATTGCTTTTATAACTTAGAGGTTTTCACACGATTTTACAGTACAATCACAACCACGAAGATTTTGAATTCGTATCCTGGGAAACGTTTTTGAATTCGTGCCTCCTGACTGGGGGACAACGCCAGATTTTACTGTCAACAATGGGTGATCACTTTTGAGCCCCGGATTATGTATCTGGATGTAACATCTTTGAAACATTAACTTTAGCAATGCCAAACAAATTCGTGTATCCAATATTCTTATTACTGACCCCAAAGTTTTCGCTTAACGTATTAATACGTATAGTAATGCAAAAACTTAACAGATTGTAAAACTAACGATGACTTTGCATAAACCTTAATGACAAGTTTCGTTTTGAAATCATTAGACAAATGAGAATACATTAATAAGTTTATAGCAATTGGAGAAGCGTGTTAACGCCATGAGGTAGACAATGACACAACAAATTGTCTTCCTCTTATATTCTTTGTCCCTTGATAGGACGAGGATTCAAATAGTTACGTTTGACATTTACAAATGTATAAAATATGTTTTATTACACTTTGTATTAGTCAACATGTTATAATAATATTAATGTAGATATTTTTAAAACCAAACTTGTGCTATTTATTTAGCAAAATCAAAAATCGCTTCCACAGATAAAAAATAAATCTAAATGTCAAAACACTTATTATACAGATAATATTTAGATAAATGTAATGACCCAATTAACTTGCAAATCTAATTCCATGGATCAGTGATTAAGAAAATCAGTCACTGTATATAAATATTATTTCTTAAGATTTACCGCAACACCGAATAACTATCGTTAAAGTGTCTTTTATTATCAGTAACATAGGATTTCAATTCATAAGAAATGTGTCATAATCTGTTAAATAACATCGACTTCATAAGAATCTAGAAGTTATAAAGGTAGTTACTTGATCTTTGCAGTTCGGGTGTGTCGAATGAATGAAGAGAGTGACAAGGCAGAGTTATGTTGCAAAAGTGAATGTAAGCGACAAGTCTGTATAAATAAATGAAGAGATGTAGAAGAGGTTCTTACAAGTACGTGCCAAGTGGAAATCCTTAATCTCTACCCACCTCTCTACTCTCTTACTCTATTACGAACCATAGTAACTCCAAAACTTGAATCTACTTAAAAAAAGAATAACCTCGAAATGAATTAATTTGAAGAGAAATGTGTGCTACACGAACTTAAATGCATAATAGTTTCCCCAACTTTATTCAAATTATTCAACGTTATGGAAAGAAAAACTAACTTCGCGGAATTTGCCATTGAACGTGGACATTGTTCGCTGCTTTTAAATGCAATTAAATTTAATTTACATAGCAGCGTGTAGAAATATTTACGAACACATTTCTGTATTTCTATTTGAGTTATTCCAAGTTCAATACTTAAGATTGGCTTTATTTTATATAATTGATATACATGTTTACATATTATAATATAACGAAATATTAAACAACCTTTGCAAATAGATAAAATAACGCTTCTCTGTATTTTTATACATTAATGTAGATAAAACAGTACTGTTAAAATTTATTTATACTTTAGCCTCCATTGGAAAGATATAAAACATATTTATTACTGTTTACATAATGAAGTGTGTTGTATGAATGATCGAGATAATTTAAAATGTCTGAACAAGTTTAAGAACAAGTTTAATCTAAAGTTAAGATACATACAAGATACACAGGTCGACGCAGCGAAGTTAGGTCTCCCACAAGATTGACCGATGGTCTGGTCAAGGTTGCAGGAGTGCAATGAATGGCGGCGGTAGGGGACCGATCTTGTGGCGATCAATGGGGGAGGCCAACAGACGTACACAGCTGGACGTAAGCTATAGACATCTGTTGGTTGAAATTAAATTGATATACGCAAACTAATCTTCAGTCCTATAAATTAGCTATACTTTCTATCTGCGACAAATCGCTTATTTTAATCTGTATTAAGTTTCTGTTTATTTTCTTAGAATAAAACGATAAAAGAGCGGAACCAACGAGTCATTCCGTTATTAATCGCAGATTGGTAGATTTTTCCGTTTGCCTAATTAAACTGCGCATACGAATCAGAATTAATGTAAATATACGTACAATTTTTATATATTACCACCATGGGTGGTAGCGAAAAGATATTGCAATTTTTATTTACGTTTTCGTAAATCAACTCGTTTTGTTCATAAGCATTGATGCTTGTTCAATATTAAAGTATCATTTTTTGATAATGGCGTTTCAAACTTATATAAATACGTATTATTTGTAAGTAATATAAACTAAAGCATATTAGAAAATTTATCATGCCTCGTAAGAGTCCTAAACTTTTTATTTACTCATCTCATCTCAGCCTATAGTCGTCCACTACTGGTCGTAGGCCTCCCCCATTTTGGGGGAAGGGGGGAATGCGTCATAATCACACTTGGCAGGCGGGTTGCCGATTGCAGTATGCTCCACCGTACTTACAAAGGACGCTGTTGCCCGGACGAGTACCTGGTTATTTACTTGAAATATCTACTAGAAGCAACTATTTATTTACTAGTATTTAAACATGCTTGATGACCACAGTTGATCATATATAAGAAGTATGCTATAAGACGTATGCTATAAGAATTTTTTGCGTATTCTTGGGTTGCATATAGCCTTCACTTTTAGTGGACGAATAGCTCTAAATTGGACTACAGGTCTACAATGCTCGAACCTGAAAGGTCAATTTAAAAACAAACAATATATACTGGCAGTCAATAATTATTTTAATTGTTTCTCAAACGACCTTACTGTTACCCTTCATAGAGTTTCCCGATTGTAATTAACAATTGAAATGCAAAAGAGCAAGCAAGCACAAAGCGCAGTAATTAATACCTGGCCAAAGCACAAGGTTCAATTGCTTACTTAATCAATAGGGTCACGATTGGTAATCGATATAATTTAATGTTAATCGATTACACTATTTAATCGATTACATAACCGGAAGCTTTTTAGTATAGTGACCGAGCAATTAAAACGCACTCGCCACGAGTGTAACAACACAAGGTTCTTGAGGAAACCCTTGCGGAAATTTACTCTGAAGGTTTAGATAAATGCTTTAAAATAAACCAAAAGTATAGTCTAAAAGGTCTAAAGGTATGGTCTAACGTATATATTAAATTAATTTAAAAATAATTTTAAATAGATTGTCTATTTCCAACAGCCGCTACAGTCCACAGTCTTTATTGACGATGAATTTTATTACTTTACGAACTTTATTAAAATGTTTTTAAAAATGTTAAAAGCAACTGACTGCCCGGTTGGCGCAGTGGTAAGATACTTACCTCTCACGCCGCAGGTCGTGGGTTCGGTTCCCAGCTAGGACAAACATTTGTGTGCATGAACATATCTGTTTGTCTTGTGTCTGGGTGTAATTATCTATATATGTATGTATTTACAAAAGAAAAGTACTAATATATGTAGTATATCAGTCATCTATTTTCCATAGCACAAGTTCTGCTTAGTTTGGGATCAGTTGGCCGTGTGTGAATAATGTCCCAGAATATCATTATTATTATAATTTTTATGTTAAAAATTGCAAAATCAAACAGAAGAACAAAGTTTTATAAAAACAGTGAGAGGCGGAGTTGTAGAGGACACGTCAAAAGCGCTCTTATTGATACAAGATTGATCCCAGGACAATGTTTAAAGGATCCGTAACTAACGCGCATAAACATGCAAATGGTGTAATAAGAAATTACGAATATCCTTCTACAGTGAAATTCCGACATCTCTGCCTAAACCTTTTGGGTCACGGGCGTGATCGTGTCTTTTAGAACAATAGATAACGAAATCAAGTTACCTAAGCTATTGCATTGCCACATAAGTTGTACATAGTAAACAATAAAGTAAAAATAATGTTTTGTTACAAGCGTCACAAAGGTGAAAAAGATAATAATCTTAAAAAAATCGAATTCCATTTCCGGCGCGATACTGATATAAATAGGAACACGTTTAAAAAATCTCCCGCGCGTTTTAAATGTCAATTTCAAAATTTGACATTTTGAATTGGAAAAATTGTATGACACGTTGTTTACTACATTTTGACGTTTTATAAATGAAGATACAAATATTATATATGAAATGTACTTACCGCGCGCGGTAGATTAACAGATTAATAATGTTGTAGCAGTGGGCAACACTGAACGTTTAATTATGTACTTTAAGATTTTATCATCTGTATTAAGGAAATCATATACGTTTTTATATTAATTTACGTTGTTGAGAATTAGAAAAAAATTATTAATCGCAGTAATCAAGTCGGAGAAATTGTAAAATAAGCTATTGGGAATACATATTATAGTTTAAACATCGCTCCACATAATACATTCATTGCGGTAATTAGTTCGATTCCATTCCTTGTTCTAAATTTAAATACAATGGCAGGCAGATTAAAAATGTTAATAAGTAGACAGATATGTTTACTCTTTATAATTAAAAAAATATTTTTGAGTTTCAACATTATTCATTTTTGTTAAAATTTGTAAAAAAAAACTTCTAACAAAAAGTCGCATTTTAACATATTAGGATACTATTTGGTTTAGAAGCGATTGTTGTTTATCTCTTTTTTATTTATATCTTTATTTATATTTTTTTTAATTATATTTATATCTTTTTTCTTATCTTTGTTATCAATTTGAATCGTAAAGAAAATCGTAAGTCAAATTGTTATAGAGCCTTACATCCATACCGTTTTAATATTTGTGTGTATATATAATGTTCCACGAGCCTCATTATGTTATTTTTTTTAAAGTTGTGTGACCACAGACAATTTAGAGTTAGTTTTCGTCGGTTTAAAGAGAGCGGGTTACCCGAAGCAATGCAATAAGTCGAATGTCAGTGAAATTAGAAATGCAAATTGGCACAATCGGCGACTGAACTCGCATCAGCGCCGACTACAATAGCCAACTTACGGGAAGAAAACAGAACCAAAAAAAAGTAATATTTACCCAATGTTTTTTAATATTCCTGTTACTTATGGACGAATGAGAGCAATTTAATCCGAATTTTTACACTTACAAAATGGGTACAGGCAAGGCAATAAGAACTATGTAAAATAAGAAAGGTATAAACCAAAAATTATTGCTAGTATATATGCCAGTATATCAAATTTAAATTGAAATATGCAGTAAGATTGATGTAAATATAAACCTTTTGATGTGCTCCTAGTAAGTCAATTTTGTACATTTTTATAGACAAGTAATGTTCTTTAACTTTAAATATTTATTGTTTTGATAGAAGAGTCCTCGCTTTATTAAACTTGTTTGGACACTACAACCGCGTGACAATTTCTTCGTTCGTCGTGCGTGTTCGCATTTGTAACAACTCTTTCAAAACGCGCCTCGGGCCCGTTTTACTATCGCTCTTCGGACTTTTTAAAAATAAAACAGATTTTACATTCATACCATTCCATTAACGTTCCTCCCTGATAACAATAATGAATCTTTACAAAAATTAAATAAACATAATGTAAAGTAAATTAAATTATGTTATTAAGTATACGTGAGGGAATTTGCATATTTAAAGCTATTACTTATTTTTCAAGAGGACCTTTAAGACTGGCGATAAACAAACTATATTATGAAGGAAAAAAACACTCCATTTTGTTTATGAACAGTACCGTATCTGATAGAACGCCTTTTATTCAACAGAGAAAGCAAACGAGTTTATTATAAATATCACCCTAAGGAATGTTTGCTTCGTAATATATCAAATAGCATTCAGACGTACAAACAGATTGAATGTTTGATTGATGTTTATATTGTACGTTTGAGATCGATTTTTGGCTGATTTCAATACGAAGTATGGGCAATGGAAAGTTGCACAAAC
The DNA here is from genome assembly GCA_018246295.1 of Papilio alexanor hazarajatica. Taxonomy (NCBI): domain Eukaryota; kingdom Metazoa; phylum Arthropoda; class Insecta; order Lepidoptera; family Papilionidae; genus Papilio; species Papilio alexanor. The sequence continues at coordinate 13,651 of DWLR01000780.1, read as the reverse complement.
GTAGTGTAGAAAGTTGAATATAAAGACGATAGAAACGATAGTCTTACTCTAGATAAAAAGATAGAAATCAAGATTTAAATATAGAAAAATTATGAGATTTAACATCGCTGCTATCCCATGTTATACTTTTGCAGGTTAGCAAATTAGAAAAAAAAAATCCGTAAAAACTCGAAAACATTAAAGTTGTCTATAATTCTGCAAATCAACAAACAGTAAGTGATAGAGACAACGATATTAAGTATCAAGCACTACAAGATTTTTACATCAAAAATCTTGTGGTGTCTGATATTGTCGCTTTTACGTATCATGACTGATTTTACAATTTTATTACAACACGACTATGACATTGACATTCAACTTTATAATCACCATTTTATCATACATTATCTGTATGCTAACTCAATCGATGGCTGTCAACGCCCACGTCAATGTTTTTTTTTTTTCAAATTCATAAACGTCATACGCACGTCACAAATGTACATTTTATAAATATCTGACACTTGTTCACAAACGTAAACGAAACAAACCATCAATTACAATGGCACTCAATTAATATACCTCAGTACGATTTTTGGTTTAGAAGTAAAAAAATCGATTATGTCAACTGTAAGAAAATCGATTATTGACGTCTGAGATGTTGAGATAAGTCTGGCAAGAGCATCGATAACATTTTAAATTTTTAATGGAATATGTTAGCAATTTGTAACAATGGTACCTTCATATAATTTAATCGGTAAGAAATTAAAAACCTGAGATATTTATAAAAATCAGAGGTTATCTAACAGACCCTTGTCGCTCGCCACCTAAATGGCACACGGAACTTATGTAACAACAAGGAAAACTTTGTTTCTAGTTCTGCAACTAATTATAAATATACTGGAAGTCGAAACAACCACCGTACGTACACGCCACTAACATTAAGTTATTATATATTTTAAGTTATTGTATATTAAGTTCCCATTCTCTCAATTCTCATTATAAATTACTGCTTAAATATAACTCAAATAAAATTTATCACCAAAAAGTGTGTATTTCACGAATCGGAACTTCAATATATATAAAATGGCAGGTTAAAAAAAATAATACGTAAATTTGAAAAGAAAAAGAACATACGGGAAGTAAGAAATGTGATTTTAATTGAAGGTTTAGTAAAATGGAATATCAACTTGATCCACCATTTTGGTGCCGCCATTAAAATATCATCAAGTAAATCGAATTTCTTTCACCTGCTATAAATATGTCGTAATAAATATTTCATTCACCTTTATGTGGATAGGCAAAAGCTTGCAAACTATTTAGTCAAACAGAAAGCGTTATAACTGACCACAAACAAATTATTTAAGAAAGAGTATTTTATTAGTATTTTTTGTATTAAACATTTCTCCATTTGTATAATTGACACCGAGTGAATATCAAATCACGCGTAAATCTAACATACCACGCGTCGATTTAAAATCCATTCGAAGACTTAACGAGTAGCATGTCGTTAAGATAGTTAAAGTGTAAACTGCTTTAAGAAAGTCAATTTAGGTTGCTAAGAAGTCATTAGTTGTTGTGTCTAAAAGGAGCTTAAAATGCAACAATTTAAATAAACAGAGAGATTGAGCACATAGAATGATTTCCGTGTGCCATATTTATAATGGAATTCCATTTACTGATACGAACACAATAACATCGAGAAGATTCGATGATATACAATGAACTATAAAAATACTCTAGTCGAAGTTAGCTATCTTCTAGAATTTCGAATTTTAATATTTTTTTAAAGACATTGACTAAACAGTAAGCATATCATAGCATAATATTTCAGTAAAGAGCATCATTCTGTCGTAAAATGATGCCGTTTCTAAATAACAATGGTTTTATGGGACTAACTACTTAGGGGCTAACTGATCCAATGGAAAAAAATTATGTAAAAATTGGTGTCTAAGTTAATTTATAAAGCGTTTTCATGTTACGCGATTTCTTGTCCCTCGTATAACACGTGTCTTCCCGCATAAAACGCGGGCATTCCCCATTTTTATTTTTTTATTTCGATTTAAACCCCACTTTAACGTGTAAAGTTAAACGTGAATCGATTACGATAATGCTCGTACAACGCGTTTTCCTATATGGCGAAACCAATATCGGACTTGCGACCGGTCAAAGATCACGGAAAATTTGTACAAGAAACAATAGACAAGAAATATCGTTGACACGTTAACTTTATTGAGCATTGTTCGACGCCCGCTTAAACCTCTTTACCATACCGTAATATAAATAAATGTTTCGTAATTATTATAATATCGACATTTTATTTGGATAAGCGAAGAAAAATAAAAATAATATATACGGAAACCTACCAAAGGTCATGACATAATGGCAACAACGAAAACAATCGATTTTTTTTTATCATCGTTTCTACAATCGCTTCGTAATAATCAATTCCAACAATAGGTGTTTCTAGAATATAGTCCTAAAATGAACTTTTAATATTTTACTTTATAATTTGAGACACGAAAGTAGAAGCTTGTCACCTCATTAAAGTACAGTCTAACATAATGGCGATGCGATATTTGCAAATGAACTTATAATAAAAACATTTATCAATAATGAAAAAATTAAAAAAAAGTTACCTTAACTTATCAATAATTACTTACTTACTAATAACCATTTAAATAAACTAATATAGTCATTTTAAGATATAACGTATCACCAAATATTTCGCAGCCAACTGACTGTACCTGCACAGCAACTGTTATGTGGTTCGACTTTCGTGTCACGAATTATACTTTATAACTGCGTTATGGACGTCAATATCCTCAAAATCACAAGACTTACGCTTTAAGCAAAAGAGAGACTTTTGTGAGAAAGATGGATAGGGCAGGCCCCAGGTGTGTGTAGTGCAGACATTACCTGGTTAATTAGAAGAAACTCAGAAGCATACCTCCATTTAATACCAGTATTCCGTAACGTCGTGCTTCCCGAACGTACTTGAACAGTTCGTAAAACATTATTTTATTTAATTCTGCGATTTCCTACGAATCATGGAGATAACACTTGAATAAATATGAACGATAATTCCATTCTAAATTCTAAATTGCACTTGAATTAGGAATCGCCTTGATCTATCTAGAACATTACCTGTCAGAATACGTGTAACTCATCAGTATGATATGAGCCATAGGGTCGAGTGGGAAAGTTATTGACACATATAGCTAGAATACGATCTGCACAGTGTCTCTGTCAAGGTATTGAGAGGCTCGATAACTCACGAGTTTGTTATTCGACTCGGCAATCACACGACCCAATTTTGGCACGACCTCAGAGCAAATAAATAATCGAATCAGTTGACGAAATCCGATCGGCATTAGACTTGCTGCGTCTTTTTGCAAATTTAAAAAGAAAACGTCTGTTTCATATTAGTATTTGATTGTGACATTACAATATGTAGTGTTTTTAAAACTTCTTTTGAGTTTCGACTTGTACTCAACAAACTAGTATTCATGTATGAGAATTCGTTTTCGTAGCTGGATTAGAATAAGTAAGAAAGAAACTAAACATTGATTTATTATGATTATTGAGTCGCTCCAACAATCTAATGATATCGTGCTAAATTTTTTATGATCAAATAATGATTTTTATCGACTTAAAGCAATTATTAAATAATGCATTAATAAACGTTAACGGTTTGGAAAAATTTATGTTAATATTCCACATGAATACTGAATACACAAGAGTGTGATTAAGAAGGCAAAGGGTAATTACCTGCCATCCGCAACATCAGCCTACTTACAGAACTATGGCTGCACACAAATGCGTGCAAGACTTTGTGAATTTGAGTGTATACGTATTGTTAATAATATTGTCATGTACATATAGTATCGAATTATTATATACTATTCCGTAATGTTGTTATATTGTTGTTGACAAATAATCTAATTTTATTTCATTAATTAGTTGAGACTGTTTATATATTACTAATTATGTAATCTTACTGCGAATTACATTTACTTAGACTTACGTTTGTTCTTGATAGCAATGGATTCTTCCATTCAATAAAATCAGGGTTGTTCGATAGTAAACAAAATGATTTATAACTCCGATAACCAAGCTCGCATGTTGCAATCAACTTACAAGTCTCTTGTATTCTATTCAGGAGAATTTATAATGTTTACAGAGATGCGAAGTATTTCGAGTGTATTTGGACATCTTATCGGATCGTTGAGTCAATGGAATGCTGAGTGAATGAAACAAGACAGCCGATCCCTTATTTACTTCTTTATTATCGACCTTGATGGGCCTAAATTGCTTAATTGAACCCGTTCTGACCCTGCATCTCTGACTTCAAGTACCTAATAAAGGCAGTATTATTTCGGTAAAGAATGGTCAGTAGGTGATATAAATCGAAGATTCGATACCATCCTGAGATAATCAATCTGTCGCGGTCAGACGTAGAGTCGTCAAAATAGTCGTCTATGGTCACCGATGTCAGCCTGGTGACTGTCCACATACCATCAAGTTCCTGTCAGTCGCGTTTAAATCTACTGAAACGATAGCATAAAAAGTATTAAATTAAATTAATTTATTCCGGTCCCAAAATAGCGACAACTTCAGTATATTTTTAAATACACAGGTCACCTGGAAAATTTTACGTGTTATCGTGACAAATGGCGCATTTGATTTATTTATTTTTTTCTATATTCACTGTTTATATCAGCAAAACTTTTGTCTTTTTTTTTTCGGGATTACCTTGACACACTCACCATTTTTGTATTCAAAGATTGCCGCCAAATTATGTGTCAAAAAGATTACGCAATATTCTGAGAAAAATAAATGCCCACGAACAAGCTTGTTTCATTTAACTAATTAATAATTGATATTGTTCTTTCTCTCGATCAACAAAATTGTTATCAGTTATCTAATTTTTTGCTCTTTTCTACTATCGTTAATATTTATTTTAACACGATTTCTTTTGAATCTGTAACTTTTTTTTTGTAATTTTAACATAAAATACGTATTTTTATGGTTAACAAGTACTGATGATTTAAGATTAACAGTTTCTGAACTCTCCCATTCTTCCTAGCTGAATTTCTTTGATCGTAGCCATTTGTAATAAAAAAAACGTTAAGCAAGCGCTGACATAAAATTACATCTAATTGTTTTTAATTCTAGGTGCAACGGTTTAGCAATCGCGTTGAACGTTGTTCTGTTGCCAAAGAGGCTCAATACATACACGAGTATAAATAATTTTAAAAGCACGCGTTTCGATAGGATTTCGTAATGTCTATTGCGATGAATACATGTAATAACGTACATATCTAATCTAGCATAATGAAAGAAGTGAAAGTAAACCTCATTATTGCTTTGACCTTGAAGTAAATGGATTTGTTTACTAGTTAACTTATTTTGTATTTTCCAAACTAAGAACTACGAAAGTCGAAGCCAGCGGAATGCGGATTATTTTTACTGCATATTACATTCTGTTACTCTAAAATTAGCGAGTACCTAATTGCTATTTCCAAATGTTTAAGAACTTGTCACTACAATCATCTTAAAGGTTGCTAAATGTATACAGAAGGACCAAGCCTTGCATTTGTTATGTAAAAAGCAAATATATCATCACGGCTATTATATTCAATAGAAGTTGTATACTCTTTTTGAATTTTACTGAAAGTCATCAAACCGAATCCCTTCAAAGATAACGTTATTCAGTGCTATATTAGCTCGGATTAATCCGGCATAGTTTTAAAGTCGACATTCAACAAAAAAAAAGTTAAGATACATACCAGTTTAACTTTATTTTCAAACGCGTGTACTTCACTACGGTCAACTAACAATTTACAGATTTACCTGTTAGAATTGTTGGATAAAAATTAGACAGAAACTAATTTACAAGTTCACTTTAATTACTTTTTATATGACTACGGGCAATAGTTTAACGCCGATGTCACAAAATCTAATTTGAAATATAACCTGAAATGCTTCTTTGACGTAACAAACGTCAGTTACACGGTTGCGTTCGGAAACAAAATAAGGGTCGACTATTGGGCAACGTATTTTACAAGTGGTAAAATAAAATGGCCGCTTAATGTCAGCCAGTGATTGTTTTCAAGATTGTTTTATCATAGAATTACGGATTACAATGGCGTAACAAATATATATGCGTAATATGGCTTGTTAATGTGCTAAATTTAAATAAGTAACTTTGATAACGTCAAACACATTAATACTCTGCAGTTAGAGTTAGAGATTATAAATAAGTTTTAAAAACCGTTAAAGATAAATTAACAATGTTAATATGTACATGGTTTTCTTTTTGGTATCTTTAAAAACTTGATTGGAATGTGAACGACGTGGAGATAATACAGTTTAAAATATTTTTATTGTACAAAACTAACTGTGGTACAAACATATCGGCATTATTGTTCATTATAATTACGGAAACATTTTTTGGTTTTACCAACGGTAGTCAACACAATAATAGTGTTAATTTAGCTCTTATGACTTTGACATAAGATTTAAAATTAAACTACTAGTTTAGTAACAGGTTTAGTACCGGATGGCAGATTAAAAACAAGCATAAATATATACCAGAGACGGTTACTATTTCCAATTGGCCGAGTACCAATCATTTAGGGTCAGGAAACTGAGTCATAGACTTTGAATGCTATTATAATATATCGCTATCTGTGTGGTAACTGAGCAGGCATATTCAATATAAATATTAGTACGTTTAGCCAGCAGGTCAGCGAACTCGGTAGCGTAGAAAGTGAACTGTGTATTTATGATAATGCTTACGTATTATGTGATAATACAATTAGATCATAGGGGACTGATGCTTCAGTGACACAGTTTATTTTCGCTGCGGTATCTCGTGTTGACATTAACTTATGATACTGACAACACCTGTGGCATATTGACTAGTAACTGCATCATTTGCTTGGATGCCTAGTGTTACTAGTTACCTAGTTTCGAATAATAATGAGTAAATTTTAATTTCGGTGACAATTTTTTTGGTTAAAAACTACATAAATAATTTAACGATGTTTTAATTTCCATTTAATTACACCGAGTATATGCCATGGAGTGGCAAAGATTGCGGATATTTTTGCCGTATCCTAAGACGATAAAGCTGTAACAGAAATCGCTGTTTCAAATTTTTTAACCTTTTCATACAATATATTAAGTAACAGAATGGTCTAACTAATGGTCACAATTACGACACATACGGGAATCGAAATCACGACAAAGGTAGCTTATTCAACTAAATCAATATCGAAGGCATTTAGTTTCAATAGACAATACATGCTATTCCTCTCTGGAAGTGTTGTGCTTTCATTGTGTTACTAACAATGTAGATAAGCAGACAAACAAACGAATGAGTTAGTTACAAACAATTAATTATGACTTAAAGGAAAACCAGATCATTTGTAAATGTATCTAAACAAATGAATATTCAAAATCTTAATGTTTTATCTGATAAATACTTAATATGAAATATATAATAACTAATATTTTATTACAAAAAAAAAAACAATAAGCCAGACTGACTAGTAGCTCTATGACACTCTGGGGAAAAATAAAACTCGCTCGCTCAAAATCGGTTGGTTAGGCTCCAGGAGGTCGCAATGGAACGGACATACATACAGACACACACATCCTACATACACGCGGAAAAGATCGCCCTCCTGTCAATCGGACAAAGATATGACATACGAAGCCGGGTCGGATCGCTAGTTTAGTATCATACACAACGACCAATGGTGGAGGACGTGGAACAATGGTGAGTAATGAGTAATCAGTAGCTCACGAGTTTACTCACTTGAGAAGTGCAATTGAGTCGGTCTCAAAGTTTCAAATTATGTTCTCAAATTACGTGGAACATTACACCTTGATATTGTTAATCAGACCACACACTCGATAGCAATAAGTACTTTTGCAGTGGTACTTTTTAAATTCGATATAATTATTATTTTTAAAATTTAATTAATGTTTTTTTCTTACATTTATTTTTTATATTTTCTACGATCCATTGGCAATTCATGGATTAGGAAGAAGTAAGGAAAATAATTTAAGCTACATTTGCATTTGGAAGCTCTAAACCGTCGTTAATCAAGTGGCAAGATTTTAAAAACGCTTTTATTTTTCTCTAGCTAGTCCACGCTTTGAGAAATTTCAATTCTGACTATTTCGTGACAATTTTTTTTTTTAATTTTAGAAACTAATAAAAATAGTAACCGGCCTTCCATCGTGCAATTAAATAAAACTGTCCGATCTGAATTATGTATAATTTTAATGATCACGTTATTTTATATCATTTCGTTGCTAACTAAAACCGAATGTGATGCTTTCTGACCTTCCGAGTGACGAAACAACAATTGTTCAATCACTATTTGATTTGTTTGGTTTAGTTTTTGTCTACGTACAACGTGCTTTGTGCTCATCACATTATTGGTTAGCTTCGGAGTTATTTTTTACGGCTATTGATTAAAATTTTAGCTATTTGTTGCATTTCTTTATTGTACTGTATTTGTAAATAATATTAAATCAGCTCCCAATAAATTAATATTAGATTTATTGGGATAACATCGTAGCTTTAGATATAAATTTTAGCCGTTTATTTTTTTTTAAATCACCATCATCATCATATACATTGTATTAAATATGGTCAGACAAAATATTATGATCATAAATCAGCAGAAAATGAGTAAAAGGTTAAGAATCACAGGTAGACGTACCCTCGGACGCTAATGGTCTAATAATAATACTAGTATTGGCTCCAAGCCCGGACTATGGATGTGGTTCGGCAAAAAATCGAGAAACAAAGATCGCGTTTGTCGTCATCTTCCAATGTTTAATTTTTCCATACATTTTTTACAAGCGTGCTGGGAACAATAGTGTATTTATAGTTTTGTGCTTTTTACGTAGACTTTAATTTAAAATCGAAACATTGCTTCGTGTGAAAGTTAGGCTCAAGTTAAGGTTACTTAGAACTGTAAAAACGCGTCGTAAGTTACTGACTTATTTATTTCTGGGTATAAAATTATTTTGACTTAATAAAGACGTAGACAAGTAGTTTAAGTAATAGGCTTTAAAAACCTCTCACTTTAACATGTCAAAGACGGTGATACTTCAATGTTATTCAGACAGATGGTTGAACAATACATTTTACATCAAATTTAGAAACCCGTTTGCCTCGGGCGCTAACGATCATACTTCCATATCCTGTACTGTATACGACCTTATACTGAATACAGTCAAAGTTAACAGAACGTAACAAACAACTCGTTGCGAATACTCACCGATTGGAAATAGTCCTCAATCCAGGTCGTCGACAGAATACCAGCAACGCCAAGGAATTGGCCGCAGTCGACACTATGAAAAGTGCGAGAAGAACAATATCCTCGACGAGCCGGTCCTTAGCTTCCATCCCCTCTGACATTAGAGCACGTCCAGGAGACATAGACGCCGATCGATCCATTCAAAAGTCATCACTATTCAACACTTGAAAAACACTACGCACACATCTAACACTCTCAGTTCGCTTATAACTGCAGTTTAGTTTCGCGTAAAGTTTTGATGAGAACACGCCGGTCCGTGTGACCGCGTCTTTCTCGCTTGGCTGTCGTGTGACAACTAAAACGGCCCGCGGCGCTCGACGGTTAGCGTGGCGCTGGCCGCTATCCCCATCCCCACCTTATTGCAAGACGCTCGACAACATAATGGCGGAACGAACGATTCCCATTCGTGTTGACTTCAACTTTAAAAACTTTCGGAATGCAAACTTAATGTGTACGCCTTGTATTTTGGTACTCTCACTTGACAACATACGGAACGTCGCATTGAAATTGTGTTTGACCGCTTGTACATTATACAAGATTAGTACTATTAGAGTAATCCGAATATAGATACTAGAAGTGGAGGTTTCAAGAAATTGGTTTCGAAATAATCATCATAAATCCATCATAGAAATTTGTTTTAGAAGCTTTAGTAAAAGACAATTCCAATGTAGTTGCTCTAATAAAAATAAAATTAAAAAAACTGCTACGACCATAACCATTATGTCAGGGATTAGGGGTCAAGGGATTTTTTTTTTCGTTTTTACGAACAAAAATATTAGAGTTCATCGTACAAAAATCGACTCGAGCTCTCTGTTTTTAGAGGTCGACCACAATACTCGACTGCAGTCAGTGGCGGATTATCTCACGTGCCTACATGCCTAGAGAGCGCAAGATAAGGGGTGCGCAGGACAGTAACTCGGGGGCGCCGAAAGTGCTTCGCCATCTCGAAGTTGACAAGAGTGGTGTAGTTAGAGGAGCGATGACATTGGGTAATTTCATGAGTGAGGCTTATAGTGAACATCTGTTTTTTTCTCACCGTCCGAATTAACATTGGTCACATCTCCAACATTAATTGATCAGAATGATCGAGGACTTTTTTTTGCACTTTCAATTTTTCGTCATCACTAGCGCCGAGAACGTCTTTGCCTACTGGCGCCTGAATTTAATTAACTGACTGCGATTTTTTTTTTAAACATTAATATTGATTAATGTTGAATCTATATAAGGAAATAAACAATAAGCTGTTAGCTATACAGAAGTCTAAAATATAAATAATTTGACAGCAGAAAGTCGAAGACGGTGAAAGGTTGAATGCAAACCAATGATGTGAATCTATTTCGCGAGTATGTATTAACGGAATCGAATTGTTTTTTAGTCTTCATTTATTTTAAAATATTATCTGGAACCAATACATTCAAATCAGTCCCACCTCATATTATGTGGCAAATGTGATCGAAATGTTAAACGTTTGAAAAGGCATACAAGTAAAAATGAAAGGGGAGCATTTCAAAATATTTATTTCGTTTTATAAAAAACCTATTTTTTTACATTTATGATTTAATTTATTATTCATATAAATATTATTATTATATATTATTATATTCATATTTTCATATTCATATGTAATTAATATGTATTAATTATATATGAATATGAAAATATGAATATTTATTTATATATAATATTATATTATTATTATGTAATAATAATATAATGATAATATTTATATGAATATGAATGTAAATCGTGAATGTATATAATAATTATATTAATATAGTAATTAACAGGATATTTTGAATACAATTCGAATCCGACTACAATTTCAATGGCACATTGACATCGCACTATTTCTAATAGACTTCAAAAAGCTGAAATCACGTCGAATGAGTAATAGACTAATTAAACATAAAAAACTAGTCGCTTTGATTAGAAGCTTAGCTTTAATGAGGCCGTTGACGAATGGTTGGCGCGGCTACGTTGTCCGTACGGATGATCTCATTTACCTTTTTTTTTTACCGCGCCCGGTGTAATTCGCAGGAATTTCGTGCTTATTATAATTGCGATAAAATGCCCTGGCTTCCACTATAATGTCTTATGAACTTGAAAACTATATGTAGAAAGAATTTTTATATCTTCAGCAATTACGAAGTCAGAAATACGATTACAAAAGTGTGACGGATGAATATATATTTTGATAAAATTTCGCTGGTGCCTTTTTATGCTAGGAGGCATGCGATTAAGCTGTTGTCTTGATTTTGAGTGACGTACAGTACCTATCAAAATACGGTAGCAAATATAAAAGTAACAGATTCCAGAGTTGGGTAAAATTTAAGGAGAATGGACTGAAAAGGTAAGGTGTCTCATTCGTCAGACAAAACGCAACAATTGCTACGACAGTGTAGATAATGAGTACATACCTAATTTATTTATTACTACCGACCCTCCCTGGCTTTGCACTAATAATAGGATATATTAACCAACATTTTTTAAAAGGCAATTGTAATCTATATTTAATGCTCTAGCTCACTAACATAGTATTAATTTTGATAAGGATGCATACTAAATTCGCGTTAAAATAGCGTCCTTTACAATGTACAATTTTTTATTAATTTAAAAAAAATGGTTAATTTTTTGTAGACCTATAAATAAATAGATAAATGCTTTATTGAACACTCCTCTGAATACAATTTTAGCAGTGCCTTGACACCCAAACTAGGTTGTCCTGTATTTCAGGACATATAATATAAAAAGGAATATCCAACAATACATTTTTTTGTTATATCTCGAAGAGATTAGGTAGCGTTGTCGATGAAAACACCCTGGCGGCTTGATTTTTTCCGACATTTTCAAAAATGATCGTCATATTTCAACCAATTTACACAAATACTTAACATACACACACCAAAAACTTAACATATTACACACTTTACTCATAAATCGCTCTGTCTTTTGGTGAGAACCGCATGACAATCTGTTTAGTATTTTTTGAGTTTATCGCGATGAGACAGACAGACACGGCGGGGGACTGTTTTATAGGAGTAATATATAGTAATATGAAATAATATTATACACACAAGTAATCTGTAAAATGAAAATGTGTAGGTTTTTTGACTTTTAAGAGTACTTTTTACGAGTACATACCACAGAACTTTTAGTTAAAAAATTAATTTAATCTGTCATCTTTGGCGGGCGCTTTCTTGTACAGTATATACAAAAATATTGAAGCCGTGCGTCATACTAATCAGACTAACTTTACATATAGCCTAGAATACTTTCTTCTTTTGCTCATCTCATGTTCTTGTCTATGCGTTGTAATTTTTCACCTAGTGAACCAGTGATATAGATGAATAAATCGCTTATATATATACCATACTTGCACATGCAGGGACTAATTGCCGATATGCACGCGAAATTCAACCATCGTCGATAGTTTATAGCCTCATACGAAACAGTGTTATTTGGAAGCCAACGATCGACTAACCATAAAATTCATTTTCGCGTGTCAATCATGATAATAACGACTGACAATGAAATATATTTTGTGGTTTTAAATTTGGGATATATTTAAACGACGATCTTACGTAATTTCAAAGTGTATTAATTACAAAGTAAAAAATCTTATCAATTTCATCTACATTTAGAAGCATTTATATTCCCAAAATATATTAAATTACCGCTTCTTCAGTAAACACACACTCAAAAAGAAAACCTGGATTAACAAACATATAGATTATTATAAAATATTTTAAGTCTGAATAAATTGAACGGCTACAAGTTATCGTCCTGGACCTTGTAATTTACCATAGAGATAGTTGCGTAAATCCGAACGACTCGGGTCATCTTGGCCTATTTCCGTAGACTATAAATCGACTCGAACACTATTTAGCAACGTTGTTCTACAATATGCGATGTACTTCGTTTGACATAAGTTCTCGCACAAAATTGATTAGTATATTTTATTTTTTGCCTGTTACACATTCCTGGATCAAAATTAACGTAATGTACATATAACAGAGTAGGTAATTAAGCTTTGTATTGGTGAAAGCATTTATTAAATCTGCTTATTGATTTCAGAGTTTACTCATTTTTACAAAAAATAAATCTTTCCTCTTTGATACGAAACAAAAACTATAGTGAATTCATTTAAATAATTCGAATAAAGTTATATAATTAGAATATATTAGATCCTTACATATGAAATTAGCGTTTTGTCGTACTGACCACTTTGATCTGAAATTCTCTTTGGTTGAAATCTCCTCTTTGGTTAAGAATTCCAAATTCAAATTTATAAATTCATTTACCTGGTACATTTGAGTTTTGAAAACAGT
>DWLR01000779.1:0-22124 GCA_018246295.1 Papilio alexanor hazarajatica | reverse complement strand
TGGAATTCTTAACCAAAGAGGAGATATTTCAGATCAAAGTGGCCAGTACGACAAAACGCTAATTTCATATGTAAGGAGCTAATATTAAAAACCAGTCAATCAACATACCCACCAGTTTAGATATATCAAATAATCATAATTTGAGACAATCCCATTTTGCCATTGCAGTGTCATCTCTTCAACATGGCGCCGTTCTAATTTGACATTAGCTGATTGTACGAGAGTTTCATATATTCTATCTCTATGCTTTTCGGAAGGAAAGGTGAGATATATATGGGACATGATGCTTTCTTCTTCACCATATATTTCAAGACCCTAAAAATACAATCAATTCAAAGTTTATCAATATGACTATTTTTTTATTCTTGCAACATTACCATGTTAACATACGCTTTACGAAACACAAAGTCTAACTGACGTAGCAATTATTTGCAACACAATTAGAATTAGGATTATGTATACCCTGAATTCAAAAATTGACACATAACCGAAAACAAAAACATTTAAGTTGGGCAAAACTATTGGACTGATCTAGAAAAGGTTAAGTCAGCAAGGCACACTAAATACTAGGTCATGTTGAACAAATATCAAGCACACAACAACAAAATATGAAAACGAAAAAGACATATTTTAGGCACATTATTAATTTTTTCAATTCACCAAAACTCTACTAAAAAGTAACAAAAACATTATTCATAATTTGAAACAATGTAATAGTACTAAAAGAAAAGATACAAAAAACTATATAAAATAACATAAAGTAGTGTGATACATACAACTTGCCTTAATAAAAATCTTCTTTTGTACATTTTCCTCATCTCATCCAATCTCAGCTTAAATATTGGACTCTGGGAAACAAATTATATCACATAAGTCTTGTGAGTTTGTCATTCTATTTTATTTGATTACTTGCACCCCCATTAGAGCACATAAAGCTGGGATGGACTGCTACTAATAATTATTCTCCATAGATCTTATATATCCTTAATGAATAGACAGAAATATATAGCACAGGTTACTTGTTGATAGAAAAGGTTTCTATTGGTAAAATAATATAAAATGTATAGAACAAAAAATCCAATTTTTTCTCTTTATAATATTAGTATATATTAAATACTTAAGTAATTACTTACTTTATTAATTATTAATGATGGGAAAGAATGATGTTGAATTGAAATCTAAATCTAGCAGGTGCCACCAATCAGGTTTTGAACATACACTGCTAGAAGTAGGTGGTAGGCTTACCATTTGAAACATTAATTAAATGACCAAATCCCCCTTTCCTATTTTTTCATTATCTCTTTTTCTTTATCTACATCCCGTACTCGAGGGTTAATAATTAAAGAATGAAATGACAATCTTTGAGGAGTAAGAAGATTGAAAAAAATTATAATAAAATTTCTTACACTTTCAATATTACTAAAAGGCTGGAAGTATAAAGTTGTGGGTGTCAATGCTAGTTTTCCTTGATGCCTGACAAGCGGTGATATTTTCTCAGCTTGCATTTCACAAATGATTTCTTCAGTGAAGTCATCCATCATCACAGGGTCAAACAGCATCCTCATGTAGCGTGAATGTAAAATGGTTGCCACCATACTGTTGTGTTCAGGTGCATGTAAAGTAGAAGCTCTTTGTAATTGCTGCATTTGACTCAAACATTCTTCTGCTGAGGCAAAGTCGAAGAAAAAATAAAAGTCCTGATTTTCATATTTAAATCTATATGGTGCAATTACATTTTCCTCTAACATTTCTGAATACTGTTTCAATCTAAGTTTAATGACATTTTTTGTATCATTTTCCTTAGTTTGTTCCACAATACTGATTTCAGTGCAATCTTTAAAGTGTAACTTTGTAAGGGGATGAGTCCATTCTATTGGTTCAAATACAAGAGACTTGGAACAAAGTTTTAGGTGTCCAATTCTAATTTCACCTACTGTTTTAGAGTTTTGTTTGTTCATTATACATGAGTAATCTTCAAAGTAAATCTCCCCAGGTTCCAGCACCAACATAGAAAATCTACAATAAATCATAAAACGTCATATAATGTCAGCAAAAATAATACTATGGGTAAGTATTAATTGGTATAAATGTGTGTCAGTATTATACATTATGCAACAATGGCATAGATTTTATCCTACTGCAGACAGATGAGGAGTAATAGTCCAATAGCAATTTCCAGCCAAACCAGTAGTACAAAATTTACTCATACATGAATGAATATAAAAAAGTGTGACCAAAATAGCCATGACCAGTGATAGCAGCTACAACTTCAAAGCTTTCATATTTATAGTAATATTTCAGCTGATACAGTGAAAATCAAAGGGATCAAAAACAATGGTCTACTTCTCACAAAGTTTTGTATGTTTACAATAACTTTATAGTATTTTTAAAATGATCACAGAACTTCAGTACATTATTATGGGATAATACAGAACACAGTTAAACTGGTTATGTGTGGTTTTTTTTCATTAAAGACTGCTTCGCCGCTTGGCATTATGTAGATTACTAATAACTTTTTGCTCTAGATATAAAAATAATGTGTAGCATACCTTGACTTATTCATTGTTTTATTTACAATATTATGAATCAAAAGATAAAACCGGAGTTTTAACACACTCTGAGTTTTGTTTAAAATACGAACACCATTTAATTACACTGTCTAAATAAGGCCAGAATAATATTTTTATAATTTTCATTACTTTCCGAAATGTAGGACGCAAATATCTAAATACATCAAACTGAAAGAACAAAGGAATGGACGGATATAACAATATTCGAATAAACTTAAATCAAGTGCATGCAAAAAATGTGACATTGTCAGTTGAGATTGTCAATTGTCAAAGTCGATATAGCAGCATAGTATATAACTTACTTTTTAGTTTATTTTTTACTTTAGATTTATTAATAGACTAACATTACAAGTACAATTCTAAACGCCAATAAAAAATCATATTTTTGAGATATCATCTAGATAAGACATGTGGTTGAACTAGTTTCTATTCTTCAAATGTCTATGTCATATTTGCAATCTTTACTATGTATTACAATTTCTTATCCCAAGAACGAAATTAGATTTTTTTTTAGCTTTTCCGTACTTTATTTGAGAGGTAATTAAGACCAAAATTAAGGTGGTTTGAGCTAAGATACCCCTATAGAGATAGAACACTATATATAAGTGTTAACCACACGAATACTTCCCCTGGGTTTCTCGGGTTATTAAAGCTTATAAACATTTCTTAAAAATTAAATATTATTGCACGGCTCACCACCTCGTTCTTATGTACTTTCAAGAATTGAAACCAATGTTTAGGGTGATAGTCTGATGGTGAATCTATGTACAGTCGAGTTCCTTGGCGGTATTCCACTTTAAAAGCGACAATCGTTTGAACGTTTCGTACGCCTTGAGAAGTTGACGCAGAAACAATAACCAATAGGATGCCAATTTTAAATGTGTTAGCACGAAAAAAAATTGGTGAATATTGTAACAATAGAGTATTCAGAAATAATGATTTTGCCTGATTGGCACAGGTCATAAAACTTCGTGAGTGGTAAACAAAGACAGCGGCGATAACAATAGTCAGGGGTACAGTGCACCACAGATTTTAATTTATCAAAACATTGATAGCACTCTAATTGGTAAATTGTAACAAGGAGGCGGAGTTTAGCTCGTCAAACCGACCAAGGAACAAGGCAATTTTTCTGTAAGTGAAATACCTCCAAGGAACTCGACTGTACTATGTATACCTGTACAATTACTGCGCTCATTACACAGGTCACTTTGATATTGTATAACATTATTTTTTGTTATATAGGCGTTTACCATAATCATATTCCGCTTTATTAGCGCCTTTGCATACTTCCCCAAAAAAAATCATACCATAAATAAAACTGAAACAACTGTAGGCATAGTTCATAACTCGCAAAGTATACGATCGTGAGTTAAGGCGCCATTTTTAAAAGTGTGGGAATAGTCATTACTTATAATTAAATAGGTATGCAAGAAGATAAAAATGCTATTTTTCAAATGCGCTTTCCTCATAAATTGTGGTACTTGCTTAATATGCGCACTGATGCAATATTATGGGGTGGTAGTGGTAGAACTATTCTCCTAAATTACAGAATACTTCATAGTTATCTACAATGTGATAACTCTATTTTTAAAACAACGAATATTTCAAGTTTTGTAAGGCAACTTAATTTATACGGATTTCGAAAAGTCACTTCGCATCTACAAGATCCTCTTTGTAATTCAAGTAATCCTTATATGCATGAATATATTCATGACTTTTTTCAATATGGCAGACCTGAATTACTAAATAAAATTACAAGAAAAGCGCTGACATTAAAACGGAACTCAAAACCCAAGGTAATAATATTAATATTTTTTACAAGTATACTGATTAAAAGATTAAAATCTAACATTTTCTCATTTACTATTAGATTATATTTAATTGTACTGATCAAAGTGCATTCATAACTCCGCTTCAAAAAGCACGACGAGCATTACGAATTGCGTTAAAGAAAGCCGCACAAGAACTATTTATGCAAAGCTCACCAAAACAATTTAATCTCACAAATGAAGGTAATTATAAGTACTTCCTTTAGAAGTTTAATCTCACTAAATATAATTAAGTTACAATTATTGTAACCAGAAAATCATCTCAAATTCTTAACTTTATTCTCAAAAGAAAATATACAATGACCAAGAGAATTTAAATATCTTACAATGGTAAAGCTGACTTTGGTCAAGCTAATCGTACACAACTATAACCATGTTATGTTTTCACTTAGCTACAGATCTGTAAATAAAAAAAAAGATATACGGAAATATTATCCCTAGTTTTTGTTTATATTGTAAAAGTAATTTGACCACAAATAATTAACTTGACCATAATTAATATTTCTCTTTGTGCTTCTTTAGATGTACATGATGATTTTTGTGACGAAGATAGCATCTCTGGTGACTGGCTAATACCTAATAATGAAAACAATGATAATCCAAAAGAACAAGATTTACCAGGTTTTTATCCCAATTCCCATCCTACAATATTACTTATTTACCTTTTTTTCCTTTACAAATTTTTTCCTAAAAAACTATTCCATCTCTTCCTTTAGTCCTATCAGCAGAAAAACACCAAGAAAACAGTTATATTAATCCTGGTGATGGTTTCCAGAACTTTGGGTAAGTTTTGAAATTCTTTGCACATTCATTGAACAAACTTATTAATGAATGAATGAATCTTTACAGAGATAAGTCGCAAGATACATTGATGAGTTTTAGTGATGACTCGTGCCAACAAAGTGTTGATAGTTTCCCTGGTCAGTTTTTAAACATGCCTGACCTTGACCCTGTACCATCTGAAAATTCTGGAGTTGAGCTTTTAGCAGAATTCAATATAGGGGATGAAAATAGACATGATATTGCAACAAAATTGGTAACAAAATCAACTGATCACCAATTTTTAAATTGTGTGCTTCCATCTATTAGTAATGACCAAAATGATGATGTGTCTATGACGGAGGTAAGCTTTTTATTTAAACAATGTCTTGATTTTAGTAAAGAATAAATATACTTATTTAATTTTATATAAGAATTTATCTTCAATGAGGTACAATAATGATAGAAGTTCAAGTTTTTCTTATAAATTGTATTGCAGTTGGATAATATTTTGATTCTACAAATAAAAACCTTCAAATTCTTTTATGACAAGGTTTCAATGCAGCTTATTTCTATATAAACTTATTTTAAAAACTTTTCAGAGGCATGATGAAAATATGACTCACTATCATAGTGAATGGGATCAAATGTTTAATGATATGATCGTAAACAAGAGTTCTTCACAAGAGTCTTCCTCAAATTTGAAGGAATTATACACTCAAATTTCACAAACTATCCATTTATAACTATTGTTGCATCTGTTTTGTATTTGGAAGTTTATCATTGTTATTTGAATATGAAAAAAGTTAAAATGCTAGATCTTGAAACTTCCAAAAATTAAACAAGATTTTTAAACATTTGCATATTGATTAAAACTATCCTTCAGCCATAACTTTCTTTATTTGTGAAAACATAAAAATACAGTGTTATTACTACTACTTTTTCTGTTTTTTCTTTTCTGCTTCTTCTTCTTTTTCTTTTTCAATGACTGAGACATATGAGTTGATAGTATCAATATCAAGCATCTGCATTAATTGGTTACGTCTCATTACTGCAATCTCCAAATTCTTTTGTCCGGACTGTACAACTTCAAGTAGAGCTCGGATGGCAAGCTACAAAAGTTGAAATAAAATACTGGTCAACAATTAAGGAGATCACATTTGGAGCAACAACAGGAAACATTTGCTATATTATTTAAACACTTTTTTTTAGTTAGAGATGAAACTAGGTACTAGGAACTAGCAGATTGCTTTACTAACAATCACCAGTTCCCATGAACAAAGACCATTTGTGACAGTGTAAAATATTTGTACTCAATGACAATTTCAGTTTTTATCATCTTCAAATTATTTTTCATCTTATACATGATCATCAGTCTATATCAGTGCCTTCCACAGTTTGTGGCCCTCCATGCACAGCATCCAACAACTTCTTACCATCTCATACATGCTCTACTTAAATTTTAAAATTATAAGGAAAATAAAATATCAATCTTCCTTCAATGTTTTAAATACTAAAATTATATGATGGGAATACTATGCAATTTCCAAATGAGGCTTAAATGGTAGAAATATTACTTGAATGACAAATCATATAGTCCAGTCTAAGACATTTTACATACCTTCACAGCACCTTTTTCCGTAGCTACTTCCTCTGCACTGTAATTCTTTTCTAAAAACTCTCTTACAGTCTTTGCTGATCTCCCAGTAGCATTAGCTTTCCATTCATAATAGATACCAGATGGTTCCGTTTGGAATAAATGAGGTTGTCCATCATAATCAAAACCCCCAATAAGGCATGAAATACCAAATGGTCTACGTCCATTGCTTTGAGTATATTTTTGTTTGAGGCCAGCAATATATCTTGTAATATATTCTAATGTAACGGGATCTTCAACAGTAAGCTTATGCGATTGACATTCGATCTGTGCTCTGTTTATAAGAATACGAGCATCGGCAGTTAAGCCGGCAAAGGCCATTACTACATGTTCATCGAGCAGACAAATTTTACGAACAGTTCTTTCTTCTTGAAGTTTGGCAACAGATTTTTTTTCAACACCTAAAACAACAACGTCGTTACCACGAACACCCACCTGAAATATATTTTTGTTCAGACATGTAACAAATAGTCAAATCACCACCTTGTGTAGTAAAACTTACCGCTGTTGATCCTTTTCGAACAGCTTCTTGCGCATATTCTACTTGCAATAAATGACCGTCTGGCGAAAATACAGTGATGGCCCTATCATATCTTGCAGACATGTTGAAGTTTTAGTTATAAACAATTTAAGAATAATTCGTAGGTAATTGAACAAAACTAAGCTGCACGGTAAGCACTAAGCATAGAGTTGAAAAATTGACAAACCAGATTCAGAAATGATGCCGATTCATTTCTGTCAAATTCAAGTTCTATTCAAATCACTTGGCACAGTACAGATAATAAACTTAACTGTTTGGTAATAAAAATAAATTTATTATTGTTGTCTCAGTCTCCGTAAAGTTCAAACGGCTCTTTTAAATAAGATAGAACTGGATATTGATAGGCATAGCTTTACAATTCTAAATGAGAAACATAGTTTAAGTTAAAAACAGGGAAAGAAACAGTTAAATTAATTTGTAATGAAAGAACAATTGATTTTCCCAATATGTGTCCAACCAAAATACTAATATGATATATTTAAGTTTAAAATTATCTTGATAAAAATATTTTTTTATCGATTATGAGTCCGGAAAAATTACAAGGTACAATGCATTTTCGAATGGATGAAATAATTGGAAATGGAATCAAAGAAAAGAATACAAATTACAAATGTCAAATAGAAATATACAATATGGCGGCTTCAGTGAGTGAATTTGAGCCGTGGTTAAGTGCGAAATTAAAATCTTTAAAAACTGACGAAGGAGTTTTCGGAAACTATATATCTGGTATATTAGAAAGCGAGGATTCTGTTGATGAAAAGAAAGATGCCCTGGAGGGTATACTTTCCGAAATTTTGGTAAGTTTAAATAGCGGTTAGAACATGCACGGGAATTTAAATTTACTTAATTTCATCAAAAATTTAACAGGATAGTGATATATCAGAACATATTAATGAGATAATAGAGAAATGGGAGTCATGTAAGCCTAAAGAAGTTTTGAAACCTGTGGCTGATGTAGACATTCAGTTAGCTAAGCTGTTAGAATCTCAGTCGCTTGCAACAACTACACGGCGAGAATACACGGATGAGGAGAAAAAAATACGCGAAGCAATTTTATCTCAGTACAGTCAACTTTCAGATAATGAGGTAACTATAATTGTAAAATACCAACCACAACTACAGGAAATGCCGTACTTTTATATAATTTGTTTTACTGCCCTCTTTCAGGAAGATCAGTGTCATGCTGAGGAACCGGATAGTTCTGACTTGGTAAAGAATACAAATGCACTGGATGTTGCTGCTGCTGCAAAAGAGAGAAGGGAGCAAGCCAGACTTGAGGCTCAGCGTAAAAAAGAAAAAGATAGAGAAGACAGGTATGAATTATACGATTTCCTGTTTAGTTTAAATAAAAATTGTCCATACTAAACATGGTTTAAATATTTACAGAGAAAAACAGAAACAGCTTAAAGAGGAAAAGAAGGAAAAGCGTAAGACACAAAAAGGCGAAAGGAAGAGGTAGCAATTGAAACATGCAAAGTAAAGAGCTATGTTGCTATTTATTATCAAATGAAATGCTATTAAAATATCCTAGATAACACAATCTCCTATTATATTTTTTAATATTGTATTTGTGTTAAGAAAACATAACTTTTGTTATGAAATGAAAAGTTACATTTTGTTTTAAAACAGAATTGTTGTATATAGACTTATAGAGACTTTTTATTGCTACATTGTGCATTATTTGTCTGATGAGTAGGTAGCCGCAATTTAAAAGCTGAAAATACACTTTAAAGGCTCAATTTTATATTAAGGGAATTTTGGGTCTTGCAAAGCCAGCCTATCAGAATTAAAAATGTGGACAACCTGTGTAGGTGTTCAACATTTTATTTCTAATAAGTCTAAAACTGGTATTGTAAATAAAAAAAGAAAATCAGTTAAAAAAATCATTTCAAATGTCTACACAAATGTTTGCATTTAATTGTATCATTTGAAACATAATACTACAAATGTAATAAGTAGTTTTGCGACATGACAAGAAAAAAAAGTACAGAACTCACAATACTTTGAATTAAACTCTTTTATGTAACAATTGCTTTTTTTGATTTATGACGAGCTACAAAACAAGTTACTTATTACCCTTATAAAATTAGTTATTTATAATATTTACTATCATGTTACGCACAACATCCTATTTACAAAAATGTAATACATTTTCGTATAGATTGTAATCTACATTGAAAAAAATATATATATTGTACATGCATTTTAAATTTTGTTTAAATAGCATAATATTTCACACTAGGATATTTTAATGCATATATTATTGAAGTCATTATAATTCTTTAGGATAGTTTTACTATTAAGTGTCATAACAAATTGATAATTTTATTATGAGCATACTTAAGTAACTTTATTGTTTTTTTTATTGTATTGTATTTTTTTGTCATGAATGTATTGAATACAATTTGAGTAATTAAACATTAAAATGGGAATATATAGCACTTGCCACTAAGAATTTTAAATTTCTAAAGGTTTTTATATTATAAAATGCAAATGATTTGGTGCTAGCTTTTCAAGCTTTTTTAAGCTAAGTTTTCGTTATTATGAAATTTAAAAATTTCAATGTAATTCTCTTGCGAAAATAGACATTACAGTTTTCATTAATTTGTATAGACCTGAAATTAGGTACAGGTCTTGGGAACACTATTAAATATATTAAGAGTCCCCATCTAACCCATGGGTGTTAGTAAATTTATTTGAGGTCAATTTTTCATTTTGCTGATAAAAATTGTTTTAAAAATAGGTCAGGTTAAGAAGTTGTACATGATACAATTATCTATAAAAAATTGATTGTTTTGCACCAATTAAGCAGTTGAAAATAAAAGTCTCTGTAATATCAGCATTTTCCTCACTTTTGAGTTCAAAATCTATTCGGGAAGTAGCTCACTTATTCTGATGGAACAAAAGCTATTGCTTCTCACAGTCACTTAAAGTTTGATTTAATTTTTTGCAAGTACCATAAAAATTGTTACTTGTCTTTTATACAACCACTCACTATAGCCTGTAAAATTGATTGTCCCTTAAGATGAAGTTGCAAATCTTTCAATTGAAGAAATTACATACCTATATAATAGCTATGAATGTCAGTTTACATTTACCAGTCATACACATAAGATTTCCATAAATTCTAAACTTCTATTACAAGGGTACAAAGGCTGAGGCCCTTGACCGACTATGAAATGGCCGTGAGAAGTGCCAAAAAATGATCACTAGTAGCCTGCCAAAGATTTCTGTATTGATTTATTTTATTAACAGCTTATTATATGTCGTGGAATGGCCTACTGGGGAAACCACATTAAAAAAACGCGCCAAGTACACTACCTCATAGGTGGTGCGGAAATGTGTACATCATATCATTTTATGTAGAAAAAGATTTCTTCCACTTAGAATCGCGATATTTCAGGAAAGGTGATTCATCACTTTCTTGCCCTTTTTCCCAATTTTAGGTGTGATCACTTCTTTTCTGTCTGTGTAATCTTTCATGATATCCATCAATCTTTTCTTAGGTCTACTCCTATCAACACATCCCTTCACATTCATATCTAACACTTAATTTACATGCCATTGTTTGCTCCACGTGCTAGGCTCACATTTTACATTTTAATTTTTTTTCGCAGTGGTAGATTGCGCAACAACATCTGTTGCATGAATGGCCTACTCGACCGGTGAAATACCACATCCTCACAGAAGACAGGCGTGAAGTAGAAGTATTCTGCTTTTCACCAGATGAGTGAGGTGCCAAAGACCCAATTCTTCTCCTCTTACATTTTCCACCCTTTTTTATAAGGTAAGGATGGGAAGGTAAAGAGGATTTGACAGAGGGAGGATGATTAGGATAAGGAAATATTCTCTTTCCCATATATCCTCCCCTCTGTCCATTAAAGGTAGGCAATGCATCTGCAACTCATTAGATTGACTGCCTATATGTAGCAGTCACTTAACATCAGTTAACCTGCCTTTTCTTCGCCACCTTCTTCTATTAAAAAACATTGGTGCTACTTTCAGGTTTCCCCTAATTTACGTTTTGTAACTTATCCATATTCGTGTTACACAACACATCCATCCATCAACATTCGCATTTCTGCCACTTTCAGAAGAAAAAAAATTTTTTTTTTTTTTGTCGATATACTTTATAATATTTGCCCTATCTATAATAAAACTATTTATCATAAAAAAGCCAAAAACCAATATTTTTGATCATTGACTTTTAAATACATTTTTAGCACATGTGGGATTGATGGGAACTTAATATTTACTGTACTTTACCTGTATTTGAATTACATATATGCTTACATCTTTTTTTATAATGTTAATTCAAATCCTATTATGTATTGTTATTTTATATATGTTACAAATTCATATGTATCCCTTTTTTGAATTAATTACTATTAAATGCATACATTTATCACAATTATGTTTTTATTATAGAATAATAGTATTCTGACTGACATCAAATCTACCATGTTTAAAGTTTTGTCGATGGCAGATTAATGAAAATTTGTATAAAGCAATAACACATCATTGTGCAAATGATAGGCCATATAAAAATTATTGACTATGTTATAATTTATAAATGCATTGACTGATGTGATATGAAAATTGGGTACTTAATGTCGCGTGATTGCGCAAACGATAGGTTATAGGAATATTGGTTAAGTATCATTAGGCGCAACAAAAAAAAGAATTTAAAAACATTATTTTGTACTTTTCTGATATTGACCTTTTGAACACATGCGAAACTGCTTAGTTTAACTTAAACTTTTAAATAACGTATATATATTATATATAACTTTTATAATAAATGTATCCATTATACAATGTGGAAATTTACTTGGACCGAGCGGAATAGCTATCAAATAGAAATTTGTTAAAATGTTTACACTATATGCAGATATTGATTGATGTTTCAAATTAGATAATTTACTTATTATTGGAATTACTTAAAACTACATTTATTCTTTACAATTATTTTTATCTTTGGCAACTATAAAATTATGAGCTCCACCTGCATAAATTTGTGTAATTTCATTTTTGTCACAATCAAAGGGCACTAAGGTTGGAGAAGATATGACTGGATCAAGGGAAATCCCTGTATTGGCATGTTCATTCCATCCCCATGCCCATAAAGTATTATCTTCAGCTAAACATATTGTATGTTCTGAACCTAAGGCTACATCTTTTACTGCTCTATCACCTGAAAAAAAAAATTATTTTCAAGTTGGTATTTTTTCCAATAAACCTTTAACATAGATCATTTAAAGATAATCTCCATTTATGATCAAGCTGCCACAATATTACTATGCTATACTTTCTGTATCTTCTCCAGACTGGAGTATGAATATCATACATCTTAGTTGCCAAATAACTGGTGTTTGACTCAATATAATTATTGAAAAGTACTACCAATTGGCATTTGTTCTAGACCAACAATTGATGATCATTTATTTGATGGAAATAAGCACAATAATAACAACACTTATTTACTCCTCTGTATGAATAGGTTGACATCTATAATTTTTGGTCATTATGGATGTGGATGGATACTCCTAGTACACATGACATTACCATGACTTTAAAACTAATTGTTGTCAAGTTATCAAACCATAAATGTTATTCTTTTGTATTACACATTAAATAAACTGTTTATGCATGATTCCCTTTAGGTGTGATGAGGAATTCCAGCAATTAATTTCTTAACTTACAGAAACTTTAACTAAAAAAAACCTGTTTTCACATACCTGGAAGCTTTAAATGTATTAATTGTCCTGTGAATGGCTCATCAGTACCAAGTTGGGAATAGTTGTTACGGCCCCATGTAAGAATTGTACCATCCTCAAGCAAGAGAAGAATGTTTGTCCATCCACTTAACAACTTTTTAACTTTCTTTTTCATGCCTATATCAATTTTTTGTGGCTCATAGACATATCTCAGCCACAAATTTTGTTTAATATTACTGCAACGCTGTAATAACTGGCCATGTTTGTTGTCACCCCATACATACAAAGCTTTTTCTTCAGATGACCATGTAACTGTATGATTTTGTCCACATGCAATATGAGATATCTTACCAACTTTCAAAACTTTTTGAAATTTATCTGAAAATATTATATCCTTTCCAAGTCCCAATTGTCCATGTTTTCCACATCCTGTGATCCAAACTTCGCCTTTAGAATTAATGATGGCAGTGTGCCTTAAACCCATTGAAATAGAACATGCATTGATTTGCAACCTAATTGGTTTCTGAAGTTCAGGAAATTGTGTTTTGGGAAGCCCTAATTGTCCATTGTTATTTGAGCCCCAGACAAATAGAAAGCTATCATCAGTGACAGCACCACTGAAGTCCCACCCTGTTGTAATATTTGTGAATTTGATACCACTGAGACACCACACTCGTTTGAACGTTTGTGATTCTTTTAAGCTTTTCTCACCAATTGCTAGTTGCTGATTTAAATTCCATCCACATGAGTAAAGTTTACCTTCATTATCAATAAGAAGAGTGTGGCCACCACCACATGATATTTGTTTTATATTATTACAAGACTCTGGCAGGATAATGCTAGTTGGTTTTTCTATTTGTTCGTTTATAATTTCAAGACCCAGTTGACCGTGCGAGTTCGCTCCCTGTAATGTAATTTTTTGGTTATACTGTTGTTTTAAGTACACCAAAGAACACACTTATTTACGATGTTTATTTACCCATGCCCAAAGTTTCATCTTTATACTCGCAATCAAAATTATCCTTGAGTTATGTGACCATATTATTGAAAGAAAAATGAATTATTTGATCAGTAAAATATATTTTCATACTAATGAACGTCAGTTCTCTGACAGTCTTTGATGTCAATGTCATCTGTCCATTAGTGAAGTAGTTGGTTTACTGTTTACTTACATCTGTGGCCTCATTTTTGACACAACAGAAACAGAAAACCAAAATCTTAATGATTTAAGAAAAAAGTTATACTTGTATCTCCATTTTCATTTGAGATAGTTCATTAACTTTTGTAGTTTTGTACGTTACGTCTAACGTGTAAAAATATTTTCTTATTATCAGTATATCAGTAAAAATTCAGAAACATGTGTGATTCACGCCGCTTTTTTGAAATATTAAATAGTAAAATTTTACATATTAATTGCCATATTAAGTACTTATGAGGAAAATATTACAATTCAGGATGAACAGAGCCATCAATTGCTATCTCACTTCAGGCATTTCACAGTTGTTATTATTTAGGTATTGACCCTGACGCCATCACAGGAATCGACCGAATACGACGATTATGTTGTAATTAGAAAAAAAAAACATTTTATTTATAATAATTTAGGTTCAATAGCCTGTAGGCGTCTTGTATAAAATGAGTATATTAAAAAAGTATAAATGAAAATAACTAATAAATTACAGAAATGTACTTCTGTAATCATTAAAATTATTTGTCAGTAGTCTCGAAGTTTAACTGTCATCATTAGATTGTCAACATGGTTAGTTTATAATATAGATAGTGAGATCATAAACTGACGAAGCTTACAATTTGACATACCCATTACAATCAAATTTGCGTTTTTACAATGTTAATAAACTATTTAAATTAAATGAAATCTGAGTATAAATAATTATTTGTTAAGAAAGCTGCTAAATAAATGTATTACATCTTTTAATCTTCGAGGTTTGAAATTTAAATACCCTTTTTTTCGAGACAAATAAAATTTTGCTTTATACTTTTGTAGGGTTATAACAATTTTATGTTTGTTTGAAGTGTTCTAATACTATTCAATTCGAAATTAGTAGTCCATATTACTGATATTTTGTAGCCGTATTTAAATAATTTTTTTCTAAGGAGAAAATGATAAAATCAGGGTCAAACAATCTAGATTATAGATCGTGCGGCTGGCTAATTTGGGTTCTTATGTTTAGTTTCAGTCGAAAAATTTGAGTTTTTTTTTCTTCGAAAAAATTAAACATCTGTATATTATTATGGTTTTTGTCCTCGTTATAATAACTGATAAGTTTTGTAAAGTTCGTAAATAATAAGAAATAACAAACGTATCCATAACGATATTTCCATATAGGGATATTTTTCACAAGATAAGGGGGCGAGAAGGTTGATCGCTTCTTCAACAACACCAGAGTAACTACAAATGCGCTGCTGGCCTTCGAAGAAGGAGTACGCGCTTTTCTTGAACGTCGTCGCAAGTCGGTGTGGTGACTGTCATTTAACACAAAAATTGGGAGGTTGAGCTAGCAATAACAACATCTGTTCCACGAATGGAGCAGCTCGAACGGTGAAATACCGCGACTTCAGAGAAGACAGGCATGAAGTAGAAGTATTCTGCGTCTCACCCGATGTGTGAGGCGTCGGAGGAGTAATTACTCCTCCGACATACATAGGACGGGAAAGATAATTTGACGGATAAAGAGGAAAAGGAAATATCCTTTTTTTCTATTTATCCCCTTCACTGCTCATAAATGGGAAATCATGGTGGAAAACATTCAAAACAAGTTTAATAGGTTTCTGTATTTCAAGCAAGACGGAGTGTATCCTTGCTTCCCATTAATGTACCCAAGTTTGTTCGTAAACGGCCTGGTTGGATACAGCACACTGCGGGTGCGGAGGGACGTCGCCCTCGTGCACTGTGTGTGGCGCGTGCTGCGCGGCACGGTGTGCCAGCCGGCTGTGCTTGTGTCGGTGCGGTGCGGTTGCGTCGTCGCCCGCCTCTGTTCCTCGAACCCACCGCTAGGACTAACCTAATGAAAAATGCGCCGTTGTCGCGTGCCATAAGGCTTCTCAATGTCATTTCTAGAGATATAGACATATTTAGTTGTACCCAGTCGAAGTTCATAGAGGCTTCATACAAATGTGTGCAAGACTTTGTGAAGTTGTGTGTTTAGCTGTGTCTTGCGTTATTTTTTTTTAATATTGTTTTTTTTTCATATATATACTTATTGTCAATAATAAGGTACATGTAACATCGAATTGGAACTGCTCTGTAAGGGTGTTATATTGTCGATGAATAAATAAATAAATAAATAAATAAAAAAAGGTAATCAACGCATCTGTAACTCATTGTTTTTTCCAGATGCCTATGGGCAGCAGTAACTTAGTATCATCCTTTGCCACGTTCTCCCATATAAAAGCGAGGCAAGGCTGTTTACGGTTTCTTCTTCGATAAGTCTAGTTTGTGTCATACATTAAATGTAATGAATTTTAGTTACTATTCTCCATGGTATACGTAGGTACACATATGATGTCTCGACGCGTATGCAGAGTATTCGCTTCAGGGCACACGACGGTAATGTGGCGTGACGACATGGCGCTGCATAATTTTTCGTTGTAATTGCTTGCAGCGACGACGAGCACTTGCTCGTTAGCGCAATAGTGTTGTCCGATTCTTGAAGAAAGTTAATTATATAAATATCGATATTATGTTCGATCGATTTGGATAAAACTAAACTCAAACACGCCCACAAGTTGTGATACAAAATCATCTAAAGCGTAATCGTAAACAGGCCCTGGAATTGTTCACACAGAAAAAAGATTTTTGACCATAGTCTCAAGATAACCCTTTACCTTTAAACACTGTTTTGAAAATTTTGTTTCTCAATACAGTTTACATCCATGCTTATTACCACAACAAATCTATTGCTAAGGTCGTTATAATAATATTTATAGTATTTTCTTACATTTTAAAGAAATTGTTATTGTTATTTTTTTTTTAAATTATACATTTTGAATTAATACGTACATGATACTTTTGGATAAATTATTACCATATTTTTTCCATTTCAACTAAGTTTAAAATAAATAAGTAAAACAAATAAGTCAGTTCGTTGTAAAAGATATTTAAAACTTCAGAATTTACAGATTTTTTTAAGTATTATCTATCGGTATAGCTTTGAATCAGATAGTAACAAGTGAAGGATCAATGGAGAGTTTCTAAAACGAATGAAAACGGTTGAAGTTTACGTCCAAGTTTAGTCTCTTTAAGGACCTGATGGTACTTTACTCTTCATAAAA
This sequence comes from Papilio alexanor hazarajatica, assembly GCA_018246295.1. Classification (NCBI taxonomy): domain Eukaryota; kingdom Metazoa; phylum Arthropoda; class Insecta; order Lepidoptera; family Papilionidae; genus Papilio; species Papilio alexanor. Next base: position 4,758 of record DWLR01000779.1, on the reverse strand, counting down.
TCTCTAACTTCTCTTTTGTTATTTGTCCAGGATAGACGACACACAACATTAGACAAATAATTTTATTTATTTTTATATATTATTTTTAATTATTATTTGAAAACATTTCTTCAACAATGGTAGGAGGGAATGTGATGAAGTTTTCCTCGTGAAGATAACACGTTTGTTACACTGTGGAAGTTTCTCGGTTATCTTTGTGAAAATATCTGTCTTTGAGTACGACTTACTAACAAGTTGCATTCATTGTTGTTTTGTTCTTTCGAACAGATGGAAGTAGGGTGATATTTTTTGATTCAAAAATAATTTGTTTATTGTTCATTATAAGTATCATAACAAGTTTAAACATTTCCAGTGTTATATAATAAATTAATAACAGTTTTATTGCCATTACGAGAAAAAAAAAATACAAGCAAAAAACATTAGCTAATACATACTAGTATCAAATTAATGGCAAAAGGGAGTGACTCAGATTTACCTATACGAGGTCGAAATACCTTCTTGTGCTGCTTTTCAGCTAGCCCCCTTTCCTTAAGATGTTTATGGGAACTTAAATACAGATATTTAAGACTCCTCAGAAGGACATGATATTTTATTTATGTGTTTATTAATAAACGAAAATTAACAAAAATATAACTTCTAATATGGAGGATATTATAATTACAATAATAAATATAAACAATACAAACATAATATATATAGATAATAAAAACAGTTACGGAATTGCAAATGTTTAGTTGTTTAGTAGTTGTAATGTTGGTTTAGTTTATAAATTTACAAACGAAAATTAAATTAAAATAACAATAAATATGTCTATAAAACTGGAAAATTAAATTAATTAAGTCACTTTTTCCAGAAGCTTCTCTGACACCTCGTAGTTTAAAAGAAAGAAAGAAATTAAAAATGAGATTTTTTCTTCGTTCTCCGTACAATTTTTGAGGTTACAGAATTCCAAAAGTAATTAAATAAGGAATGTCTATTATACTGTGTTTAAACTTAAATTGATAAATATAAGGATTTGTACACATTTTGTATATACATACATAAATTTAATAGTCCACAAAACGGAATGGAATGTCTCCACTCCCTTGCTTGTGTGTGTGTGTGTGTGTGTGTACGTTTGCGTTTGTATGTGTATGTGTTGCGTGTGCTTGTGTTGTATTTTGTATGCTGTGTTTAGTTATTGTCATTATATATTAGTGTTAGAAGTAACAGTAGTTAGTTGTTAAAATTAGTTGTAAACTAAAAATACTTTTTTGAGTTTAGGTGTCTCCAGAAAGAATCTTTTGTGTTTTCTGCAGATAGTTGTCTTCAGCAGTGCTGGCAGTGCTACAGTGTTTAAAGCTATCGGTGCTCATAACATAAATTAAAATGTAAACCATTCGTGAAGACCTGTTATTGGCTGTTTCTGTTTCTTAATATTAAATGTATTTTGTAAGTAAATTGCTGTTGGTCTTCCTAAGAAATAAATAAATAAATAAATAAATAAAATATCGGTGGAACAAATTAGGTATAATTTTTTTTAACTAATTCTTATCAAATATATCTTATGGAAATGCTTAACGATTTTGCGTGCGTTTCAATACAATTGCTAGAAAGGAAAAATATAGACCTTTCCATATAAGTAGAGGTATAGAGTGGAATTTTCGAAACGAACCATCCTTTCGAAAAGTCCACTCTATCAGGGATTCTGAACCAGGACTATGACTAAGAGGTACCAGGACTAATGTATAACCTATGTTTTTAACATGTGAGTTGCATAAAAAAATATTATAAGTAAGGTTACGATTATCTATACTTGTGACATGACATCCAAAAGTATGAAATAGAAAAAAGAAATAAAAAAGTAAAACGACATTAGACGTGGAAATTTGAAAGTAAAAAGTCAACGCCCTCACCAGACATGTTTTATTTAAAGGCCGGGCGCTGTAGGTTGTGTAATATTTAGCGAGCACTGCGTGGTGCCTCGGCAGGAACGCTACTTTTAAATTTTTTAAATGGTTACATAGCATAAAACATCGCTTAACTGTGCGCTTTCTTAAATCTTTTGTCTTCCTACAATTTTTTTCGTGTTCCTTTTTCAAAAATAAAAAATACTAGAATGAATTAGGATCAATTTATCTATGTAATTTAATACGCATTATGATTAAATTTATATAAAAGAGATCGCTTATCGCTTTTGAGACAGCGAAATGGATCCTAAATGTGTTATGGTTGAGTCTATCGTCTTACATGTGGAACGGATTAACTTCTAAATCAGACGTTTGACATTTACCAAAAAACCTTTTTTTATATCGATACAACGTTTTATTATTATAACGTGTATCTTCGTGTCTTTATGTACTGTCTGTTAGTTAAACCTAGGGCTGATGTGGTTATTACGGTATTTTTTTCTTACCCTGCCTTAACTTTGGGTTTGTAATCGGTACCAGGTCTCGACAACGTAATAGAAATTACATAAAATGGCAATGTGCATATATCAGAAAAGCTCCAAGCAAATGAAATGTCAGATGGATCGGAATATAAAACCGTTGTTTGAAACGACTGTTCGTATTTTTTAAATAGGAATATTTTTATATATGTAATAAAGACTGTTTTATTATGTCTTTGTGTGATGTTTGTAATCTATAGCCAGAGTTATCTGCGTCATAAGATGTAAAAAAAAGATGTCGGAAGCAATCAACTTTTAATGTTGTTTTGTAATAATGGTATTTCATGGCAATTTATTCAACGGGTAAGTAGTAACAGTAAAACTAATGCGTTGCTTTGGAAGTGGAGAAATTTATTAAGTACAATTTAACTTATCCTAATAACACAATAGATGGTGGCAAACGAGCAAGGGGTCATTTAAGTGACCGCTACCCATAGACATCTGCAACAAGTATTTGCGAGTTGCAGATGCGTTGCCTACCTTTAATAGATAGAAGAGGGGATAGACAGAAAAATTGACATTTCCTTATACTATCACCCCCTTCCGGGGAAGGGGGTGATAGATTTGACGGGTCAAATCCTCTTTTCTTCCTTTCATCCTTCCTCCTGCCACCCTTTCCTTATTCGAAAAGGGTGGGAAAGGGAAGAGGACATAAATTAGGCCTCCGGCACCTCACTCATCAGACGAAACGCAGAAAACTACTTCACGCCTGTCTTCTCTGAGGTCGTGGTATTTCAGGGGTCGAGCGGGCAATTCGTGCAATAGATGTTATTGTTGCGGACTCTACCACTGTTAAACTACCACCAAATCAACACAAAATTAAATAATAATTATTAACAAAATTACCTGGAAGAAACAATATTAAAAGTTGATTGCTTTCGACATCTTTTTTATATCTTATGACGCAGGGAGCTCTGGCCATAGATATACAAAATATTCGTATTTAAAAATTAGTTTATGGAAAGGGTACTCACGTAAATTATGTGAATAATACATTTTACTTTCATTTATGTTATGTTTCATAACAAACGCTTAAGCTGAAGTAAAAATCTTAAGTAAGAAGATCTTATGTAAAGACTATCGATCGTGAAGTCGTGGCTTCGAATCCACCATTCGACTATTGTCTCGATCCGAGGACAATTTTTCAATCGTGGTTGTTTAGAAGTTTGCAAAGAAATATTAGTAACTTATTTAAATAATTTTATAGTATAAAGCATTAGTACTTTTTATGGAAAAAAGGGGCAAACGACTATGTGTTTTAATTAATGTAAGCTAAGACTGCTATTTATAAATGTTGATAAATTTTGCCAAACTTTATCGAAAAACGATTGGGTCTCCGATAATCAATTCAATGTTAAAGGCATGGGCGAAGGCATTAATAACAAGCAATAGTTCGAAAAAACTAAAATACCCGACTAACTATACGATTCTTGATTATGTTTTACTTCCGCTTTATGGGTTTTATGGTGTTCATATGCGCTATGACACTCTCAGGAAAAATACAAATCGAAAACTCTCTTTTCAAAATGTGTCAAGCCGCTTAGGTTACAGGAGGTCAAAATGGAACGGACATACGTATATAAATAATCTCGAAAATATTACACTGTCTAAGTCATTTGGGCAAATATAGCTTTGTTTCAAAGATCTTTTACCAAAGTTTTATTAAAAAATATTTTTTTTTTTTCATTTTTATTAGCTGAATGCTAATAAGCTTCATTAATAAGTTTCATTAGTTAGAAGATAGCCAAATAACTAACCAAAAGGAATAATAATTATCTATTGCATCAATTAGAATTTTCCTATTGGATTTTCTGGACTAATGAATACTGGAATAACAAGCTGTACAAAAGCCGCCCGTCGAGCATAAGGCGAGCGAATGACTTGTCTAATGCGCGCCATTAAATCCGGTAATGACTACATTAAGCAAAAACGCTCCGCATAGCTACTGCTAAAGGCTTACCGGAAATGTTTCTGTATAAAGTCTAACATCAATTTCCTTTCACTGTCTACGTAATTTGTACTTCATAAATGTAATGCATGTAATTTTGTTATTGTTATCTATAATGATAACAAACTGAACAGGAAGACATACAAACATATGAATTTGATTTGTATTTTTTGTAAAAAAAAATATTAAAATAAATATTAAGTAAACTGCAGATAATTTGTAATATTTTAGTATTTAAGATAAATGATAGGCTACATGGTAGATTCATCTGCGTGTACAGACCAGTTTCAGATTTACTACAGCTGTAAATTTCTCCAGGTAAGGTGATGTATTCATAAAACAAGGTTCAGACTTTTTATGTTTATTATTTTCTCTAATATAC
>DWLR01000778.1:0-22138 GCA_018246295.1 Papilio alexanor hazarajatica | reverse complement strand
GATATTCTATAAAATGACGATGGTTCAAAGATAATACAAAGTTAAAAATAGAAATTTTGAAATTGCCAATGTAACTTAACCTTCGATCTATATTGTCAAACGCGCTGATCATGGTTCTGCTTAGGCTGGACGCTTCGGTTGTACGTGATTGCGTTTTTATTACAAAGTGGGTAAAAATTAACTTTTACAAATTTTTACAGTGTTGCTTTGTTAGGTCGGTAGATGTCATACAATAATAAAAAAAAAATAGGATTTGGTAAATTTAAAAATTAATATTCACACCTGTTATCAGGATTTTCAAAATGTGTTCTTTTTTATTCGTCAAAAATAATAAAGTATCCTTGGATTACTTGATAATCTTAATCTTTTAAGAAGTCTGTTACATATTGGGTAAAAAATCCCGTCTCATTAAATGAATGTGGCGATATTAAAAATTTGTTTAGTTATTTAATTAACTGTATAATAATGCTACATCTGAACCGTCAGCGCTAAAAGGTTAAATATCGAATCCACATCTTTTAAGGGCGTCCTAAAATTTTAGGTGACATTTTGGTAGTGATTAAACTGAAACTTAAATTTCACTTAAATTTCTTTACGGGCTCCTTAAATCTATTAGTCGATGGCAAAAATGGGCGTAATTCAAGACGTCTCTACGTCAAGGGTGTCTCTTTTTTGTTATGCACTTTGTTAGTTTGTGTATGTGTTTTCTTTTTTTTTTCGTTAAACCTACATAACCGATCATCATTAAACTTTGTACACATATGCGTTAAGGTACTGGGAAGGATATAGGATAGTATTTATTACAAAAAAAATTACGGAGGGTAGAAAATATCTCTATATTATAAATGCGAATGTTTGGATGGACGTTTGTCATCACGTAACTCCACACCATCTGAACAGATCTGGACGAAATTTGGCACAGAGATAGATTATAGTCTGGAAGCTCACTTAGGCTTTTATCCTGGAAAAATGCACGGTTTCCGCGGAACGTTTTTCACCCAGATATATGTATATGTTTACATAAAGATATCAACATTGAATTCCAGGCGGACACAGTCGCGGACAACAGCTAGTCGTAAATAAAGAACATTTTTGTAGATTTTTCATCAATGCCCCTCTTCGTTACGGCATGAGTGTTTATGGGTGTGTTATTGTATTTTATACATTAGGCTTTCCATCTGTGGATTGATAATTAAATCCTTGAATTCTTTGGAGTACTGGTTACTGAGCTGACTAACGGCGTAGTTAAATTTCGTCGAGTCGCTCGCGATGCCGGCGATGCTGAACTGGTCTTCCATCTGTGCAAACCATATCTCAGATTCTTCGGGTCGAAATGGTGGTATGCGAATTCCTGCCTTACATTAAATTTTCCGAAGGATCCTTTTGCATGTTCCGTGCCTCCTAAAATCGTCTTCGGTGTTGCTCATCTTGCTGCCCAACGGGGTCAGTGTGTGTTCAGATCACATCGGGGTCACCAAGGTGAAGGCGTGCGTATTTGGAATAATTTATTTTCACGAGCAATCAGTCTGCGGTGGAGTGCGTATTGCGTCGAGAACCCGTCAGTGACCCCCGCTGAGCCAATCAGAGGTCACTAAACTATTTCGATGCGCGCAACTTCGACTACTCGTCCAGCACCTGTATTTACGTGTGTGTTATGTAAGTGTGTGTATTTGTGCTATGTATGTGTGGTTTTTGTAATTGAGGAGTGTTCTGGAAGGATTTAGAAGGTTCTCTACACGTCGATAGGATAGCACACAAGCTTGATTTTTTCTGTAATAACGTCATGCCAGCTAATCACATCTTCAAGAACCATGGTCATGGTTCCATCAATTTATACAAAATCTTTATCTATATACTACTATATCTATATACTACTATATTATATAAATCTGCTGTCTTATAAAGGCCGTAATGAAAATTGTTATAAATCAAGACACGCGATTCCGCGAAAATTTCCATTTTGTGGGAAATAAGAAACGAACACAAGCGAAACCGCGGCAACTTCGTGCTTAGATCTTCCTCATTAATTACTCCCACCTTTTGTGTGTAACGTTTAAAAATGTGTTAATAGAATACGAGTTTAGCACATTCAGACTGATGTGGCAAACAAAATTTGTGATTATTAATTACTGGATAATTTGTATAAGCCGTTTGTTTGGTTATAAAGTAATGCAATCATAACTTTAATTATTAGGATTTTCTATTTGTTTAATTTGACACCATACATAAACAACGTTCCTATTTAAATAAATAAATGGTTGAATTTAATTTGTTTTCCACAGCTAATGTCAATATACAATAGTATTCGCATGTTTGTACGGGCTTAAAAGTGTTTGAAAATTTGATTGAAATATGGCGTGCGTGTATATTTTATGAACACGTTCGTATTTAAATTCAAATGGCATGTTCGGCCCCTTCCCTATATCTACTATATTATGTTAGTCGATCACGATAGACCATACATATTTGCATTTGTCGTTTCGCATGATGTCATCCTATACCCGTATTTGTATTTGATCTTCGGCTAGACAAATTAAACATCGGAATTCACATACCAAGCATCAAAGCAATATTATTCTCTGGTATGGTACATATGTAGGCATAATTCTTCGTACACTTATTTTAATAGAGTGACTCAACCTTTTGTTCTGATTTTAAGTTGTGGCGAGAATGACTCGGTGTTGTCCATTTTTATCATCTAGCGTAGAATTTATAGTTGATTCCAATCCAAAACCAAACGTTTGTGAACAAAGTGTAACCTCGCCTTTAACGGTAAACTTTAGTAAATTCACAAATATTTGCAGAAATTAACTTTTTTTCACATTACATTATAACATTAGTTATCCATATAGTCACATTTATCTCACAATTTCCTCAAAATTGCAAAATTTCGGATAAAATATAGAATAGTGTAATGATCACCTTTTTTTTAGTAAGTGCCGTTTGTTTGTTTATAATCTTTTGATTTTGGACTGGAATAAATTGTACATATCTGTACACATACAATAGTACGTATCTAAGCCGTAAAGCAGGCTCTAAAGACGTGGATTCTAATGAATCATTTAAATCGACAGTTGCTACCGTTGATGCTACGCAGGGTACTTTATTTAAATATCTAGTTTAGGGTTATAATTTATTATTGTTCTCTATTTATTTTCTATCACGATAATTTTCTCCATTTATTTTAAGAAGTACATAATAATTAACATCGTTTATTTTTGTGTTGTCAGCAATTATTGTATTTCAATGTAACGTAGAAAGGCTAATATAGGAGCACGACTTTCGCAAATCAACGCCGATAGTTGCAGAGCTTATCTGACTGTGATTTGTTAATTGAGCTTCCATTCTGCTGTCGCAAACTACTGTAGTAAAACTACATTAAAGAACAACATAAACATAACATTCACTAACGATGGTAGCGTGCTTCTAAGAATTTCAAAATAAAATTCACAATATTCGTATTTAAAGCTTTAGCCTCGGATATGTTTTTTTTTTTAAATGGACAATATAACAAAGAGAAAGTACCCAGATGTCTTTATTTAAACTTATAATTTTAATTTAAGAACACTTTGAGTGCCCTACATTTCTAGAGAAATGTAACACAATCAGATCTATATGCATCATATAACCCGACGATTTACAAAGAATTTGTGTGATTCCTAAGTTCATGTTTCTTTTGTGTCAGGCTAAATCACGCTTTATGGGGTTTGCGGCCGTGGTGGTGGCACGCGTGCAATGTCTGCCTGCACGCCGCATGCTGCGCGCTGGTGGCACGCGCCTGCGTGACCGTAGCACGTCTGCAGCGTCCCTTCGCCGCGCTCGCCGCACTGCTCTTCGCGGTACACCCTGTACACACAGAGGCGGTAAGTTGAATGCGCTGTATACATGTATTACCAGTAGGTATCCATGATGTTTATAGTACACTCTGTATATACGGAAGTTATCGTGTAAACACGCTGTATATATATACTTATAGAGATATTATAAATGCCTCTGCGGTTTGCTGTAATTGTTTCCGTATGGTATCGAAACGGTAATGTAAATGATATATATAAATATCCCAAATACAAAAGCAATAGTGGACTTTCTACTTTCTGATTTGTTACAGATGAAATGCTTAAAATGTTTTATTATTGTTGGGCAGGTGGCCGGCGTGGTCGGGCGAGCTGATGTACTGGCCTGCATATTTTTCCTTTCATCACTTTTAGTGTATCATAGGTAAAGTTATTTCCTATTATTTTGGGATAAATAATTAATGTGTTAATTAAAATACATAAAATACATAAAAGTTTTGTTTTCTTAGACCAACGAGTGGGAAGAAGGGTGTGTGGCTTAGTGTGTTTTTGGGAGCTCTCAGCATGCTCGCCAAGGAGACCGGCATTACAATATTGGTGCTGAACCTTGTCATCGACTTCTACAGGTGCTGGCCATTCGTCAAGAGGTAAGATTGATCTTAAGAGCATCAGAATGCCATCATACTTTTGTTCTCTTGTTAACAAGGATTATTTTTTATGCAGACAAATTTTGAGGAAATTTCTTGTCTATGGATTCATTATTCGTGTAAAATATGTATTTACTAGCCTTAGTCAAATTATGGTATCAGAAATAAATTTTAAGAAGCTAGAACTTTAGAATATTGTTAGTTTCTACTAATAATAAAACATAAAAAATATGTGTTCTTAGCTTACATTTCTAAACATAACTGCTTGATATGATTTTCTCTTCAAAGCACCTTGCTCGAAAATCATATCGGAAATCATGCCTCGTAATTAAAAAGTTAAGAAATTAAGCTTAACTGTAAAATGAAACGCGTTAGCTCCTAATTCTAAAAATTACAAGTACATTGCTTATTCAGTCGTATTTCTTTTGTAACACACATTTTCTAATGAAAATTCCTCCGTTAGAAGCTTTCTAAAAGGCATTGTTGCGAACGTCTTAAAGTTTTTTTTCTTCTCATTGGTCCACATGCTTTCTCTGTCTCACGGTTTCGCCTCGCCTCCGTGGTAAAATGTGTTTCAGAAACAAATGCTGAATGGGATTTCTCGTTAAAGCTTTATTTAATGGATGCCTTTCAAACTTTAAGTAATATGTTTTCATTAATAGTCTTAACAAAGTCAAAACGTTAAGTTTCTTTAGTTCGCAATATGTTAATAAGTTATTTTAGAAGTGGCTATACTATCCTTGCAAGAGGTCATCTTGGTGTGTGTGCCATTCCCGTGGTATGTTGATAAAAAGTATTCTTTTCCAAACTTTGTTGTATTTCAAAGTGAAAAAACATGTTCTATAAATTTGTGAAAGAACTGAGTTTACGATTTCTACTATAAATCATACTATCAGTGTAATTTATTGATATGTTTAGGTCACTAATCGATTTTAAAATTAGTTTATAATCGGTCTAATTATTAACTGTCGACAAATTGTGAATTGAACGAATCATTGACAATTTGACATATGATATGTCAAATTGTCAAATGCAACAAACGATTTTTTTTTGCCAAAAATATCTTTTAAGATATCATTGCCCGACTGACGGGTAATATTTTTCGGGGAAATGTATGTATATATGAATGTCCCTTCCATGGTGACCGTGACAGTTTTTTAAGAATGAGGTGTCATTCAATTCGTATTTTTCCCATGAGTGTTACAGGTCTACAGTCAGTTGGATTTTTTAATGAACTATTGCTTATTTTTGTATATCTATAACTATTAATAATTATCTTAATCTTAAAGTTTGACGTAAAAATACGACATAAAACTTTAAAATTTGCCGTTGACCGTTTATAAATTGTCAAGGAATAAAAATCATTTTGAATGATAATTTCAGTTCACATTTTGCTGACAGTATGTAATATGCCTAGTTCGATAATAAACTAACAAACTTCACATTCGGTTGGTGACATTTGTACAATTTTGCCTCCCACAGGTCAATTTACTCGTGGAAAGTAGAGAAGAAATGCACCGGGCTGTCGGTGCGGACGTGCAAAGTATTGGTGTCATTAGCTCTGCTGGTTTGTCTCCGGCTCGCCTTGCTACAAGGGACGTGGCCCTCTTTTTCTCCACAGGATAATCCTGCAGCTTTTCATCCCAGTTTCTTTGTCAGGTAAATATTTTTAACAAGTCTATGTTTGATGTACAGGATTTCATCAAATTACGTGAAATGTAACTCTGTGCGCGGAGACGACTTTCTCCGTGAATTTAATTATCGGCAATCAATATAACTCGCGCGGGAAGGCGAACTTGGGACACATCGCCTAACTTACCATACTCCTTAACAAAAGGAAACATAAGGACGTGTTCGAATCTACCATTCAGCAAGCCTACGCCTACTCGGAGTTGTTAAAATATCAGTATTTTTTAATAATTATTTTACAAAAAGGGATGGAAGGGGGATTGGAGGAAGTAAGGAGGTAGAATGTGGAAATACATACATATGTCTCTTACTCTAGTCGCGAAATGAGAGTTTACTAATTTATCCTTATGGTAGAATGTGGAAATACATACATATGTCTCTTACCCCTAGTCGCGAAGTGAGAGTTTATTCATTTATCCTTATGGTATATTTTTAGACTAATGACTTTCTGCTACCTGGCTGCGTTCAACTGGTGGCTGCTCCTCTGTCCTTGGACACTAAGTCACGATTGGCAGATGGGGTCAGTGCCTTTGATCACTAGTGGCTGGGATCCGAGGAATCTATTGACATGTGCCGCTTTCGGCGCGCTCTTCCTTCTATGCTACCGTTGTGTAGCTGATATTGAGGTAAAACTATTGCATTTTCTTATGGTGTCTTACATTTACTTTTATAGTTGTTTTATTTAAAGAGAAGAAGACACAAAAGTCGATTAGTCGGTAATTCATCTCTAAATTGTATTTTTGTCTGTAAAATCCTTTTCAATTAGTTTATAAATGTCATAAGATTATACTATAATTTTGTACTAATTCTGCTGGATAGGAAATTTTAATAGCGATGTACGGAATATCCGTAACTGACGAGCATGTATGCGTTGATATATGGCTATAGAATAAGAGAACGAGGTGTACCAGGATCCAAATGGAAATCCTTACGGATCATCCGGGTTACGGGAGTGAGTGTGATATTTATGGTATGTTTATTTTCCTGGAATTGTTTTTATAAATGTCCCATTTTCAGATACATCGACACACGCCCGCTGTTATCGGTGTATTATTGCTTGTAATTCCTTTTGTGCCGGCCTCCAATTTACTTGTCACAGTCGGTTTTGTCATAGCTGAACGAATTCTCTATATACCCAGGTACTTTTACGACTTAAGTAGTTACTATTTATTATATATAAATATATAATTAAGTTTCTCCGTTCAATAATCTTTAGTATTATGTTATAATTAGCTCTAACTATAGTTACTATTACATAAAAACTCACTTTGACCCTACTACTCTGGGAATATATGTATAATATTCCGACAGTAATAAGTCAATAGCACGAGGTTCTTTGATCTTTTAATTCATTGTAATTTAATATCATATTCGTAACTCTTACTGAGGGCTTATAAAGTTATTATTTCATCCAACAAGCGATCTAAGGGAGGGCTTACATTTTATCTTTATCGAATTCATTTTCAATACTATGTTTTTAATTATATTTATTAACAGTTCCGTGTCTAGAAGTATCGTTAAGGATAGGAATCTGACTAAAAATAGTTAATGGTGATATCCATTTCATTTTGATTTCTGTATTATTTGTGTTTTCCGTATTAATGAATTTAAATGTTTATTTACATTTTAAATTGCTTCTGTATATTGACATACCCATATATTTTAACAGTGTTGGCAGTGTCATAATCACGGCATACGGCGTCCAATTAATGTGGTACTCTAAGCCCGGTGCCAAAGTGATCCTGGTGGTAGGCTTGGCAGTTTTAGCGGGGAGTGGGGTTACAAGAACTTGTCGCAGAAACGCCGAGTGGAGAGATCGAGCAACATTACTCAGGTATTAATATTTATTTAGTATTATTAAAATTAGTGATGTTCTAAAGAAAAGAGAACCTGTAACCTACAAGCATGTATGCGTAGATGTGATTGTAGAAGAAGCGAGAGAAATGTGCCATGACCACACGAAATGGAAATGTGATATCTCTGCCTACACCTCTGGGTTATAGGCGTGATTACATATTTTTATGTAGTTAAAAAATCATTGATGTTACAGATCAATTTGTCTATGTTTGGGTATATGTCTCTAAGCTACACTTAAAATATGTATATCTCAGCATTGAAAGCTTATCAACACATCAAAGCTTGTAGTCCGCATAACAGAGATTGTTCACCAAAACAAAATGATAACATGGTACTAATTGTTGGGCTTTAGCAATATTTTCCGCTACGTTATCAACACGAGTTGTAGATATGTAATTCGAAAGCCAGCGTTAAATTCGAAGAATTCGTATTTAGTAGTGATTTTTATTTTATTAAAATAATAAAGTATTGAGGCGTAAGCAAAAAAGAAAAAACGAACAGATAATATATAATAACATAAAATTGAAATACATTCGAAATAATCATCAACAATAAGACTTATCTGACATGTGTCAACTCAATCAAAATATGACATGACAGGTTTTGTCCACATAATCTTTATTATGCCAACAAAAACGGTTATTAGTGTCGCAAGAAAAGGCAATGTTATTTCACAAAATACACGAACGCAATTTCAAAGTTAAACATATTTTTAATGTTACGCAGGACTGGCTTCAAAAATATTGGATTAATTCTTTGAAAAAAAAAAAAAATAATACAAATCATCAACATTACATATATTATACATAGTATTTCGATGTACTTAAAAACTATTGTCAAACATTTTAATTTATTTCATAAGATCCCAAATGAAATTTTTAAGTAATTCCCACTAATCCTTACCTATTTCATTTCGAAATAAATAAAATGAAAATAGAAATAACTTATTTCGGTAATCTAAAGCTGAAAAGCTTAATAAGTGTATAAGATTTCCATTTAAGTAAAATAATTTAATTTTGGGAGGAAGAGCCGCTCTTCCATAACATTATTACCCTAACAAAGTAGAAAAAATAAACACAAAAATAATGATAAAAGAAATGCAATTTAATAAAGGAAAAAAATTACAAGGAAATAAATAATTTTGATAGAAAGAAATAGGTCCATTGATATATGCTGGTGACAATTGAAATGCAATTATTACTATTGTCTGATGGATGGTGAGTGGGATAGTACCTACTCGTATTAAATGAAGATATTTAGTCATCAGTACCGAATTTCAAGTAAAAGAAATCCTGGAGCTAATTCAAACTTTACTTTGAAAAAGTAACCTTCTTCTAATAAGCTTCTTAGTCAATATAGCTTTAATATTATTCTAAAATGAATTATTAAAGTAACATTTCTCTAATTTAACCCCGTTGGTAGTTGTTAGTGGCACAAAACATTTATTGCGTTCTCACAATATTATATTAAGCGTCCGAAACGTTTACCCGATTTACACGTCGCAGCGTTCACTTCACGGTCGTCGGATTTTGGCGTAAATCACCACGTAAATGTGTTTTGTTTGTTTTAGGTCGGACTTAGTGAGTTTGCCGCAGAACGCTAAACTGCACTACAACTTCGCAAACTTTCTGCGAGAGACTGAGCAGCAAGACAACGCTATCAAACATTACAAAGAAGCTTTAAGGTACAAAGATGTTTGTTTTATTGCTGTCGAATTTGTTTTGTTTTGGTATTGGTAAACTTTTTCTTAACTATTTATACGAAGACGTTTCTGTAGGATTTTATTTGGTGCAAACCATATCGGATGGAAATCATAGGATCAACAATGGGAATCGAAGACACCACATCTAATAATAAATTAATATATTAAATAAAAACTCTAACTACATGTAGAGATCATCATCAAACAATTGATTAAAAATGCATCATTATACCAGAAATAAATATTAATAATTTTCCATATTTAAGAATAATTTCATATTAAAAATTCCATATTTAATATTTCAATATTTAAGAATATTGTATCTTTATTAGATCCTTTTATAAATATTACTGATGATAAAATAAGTTTAAGAATAAAACATAACCACTCAAAATAAAATATAAAGATAAGATAAAACAACAAATTTTTACTAGAAGCTATTATTTAAGGGACCGACATTACCGATTTGAGCTCGGTCAGCTCTTTCGCAAACGACCAAACCTATTATAATAAATATATAACTCTCACACTCAACAAACGCCGTTCGCGCCTTTCTTTATGGGAAAATTTAAATTCTATTTACCTTTTATTACAATTTATAAATATATTTGCGTTGTACTCGTGTTTAAAAAAAACACTCAGAAATAACTTACAAACAAATACATTGAAAATTTTGTAGTTTTTTTTTTAATTTTGACTATTACATTTCCTATTTTTTCCTTTTCCCCGACTGACATGAGGTCAATGTTTTTTACGGGTATGTGTATATCCGCTCCATTGTGACCTTCTGTAGTCTAAACGGCTTTACTAATTTTTACGAGATTTGATTCGAATAATGAAATTTCTCTCTTTCTCTCTCTTTCGCCAGAATGGCAGTGGGTATAGTCAATCGGGTTTATTAGGTTATTTAAATTAATTACTAGTTAACATTAAAAGCTTCGGTTCACCTGTTGATTTTATAAATAAGACATGTATCAATTAGTTCTTATAATTTTACATACGCCAATCGAAATCAGCGTGGACTTCTATGTAAAATAAGTACTATACTTTGTTAACAGGTTATGGCCAACGTACTCTAGCGCCCACAACAACCTCGGCACGCTAGTCAGCGGCGTGGACCACGCAGAGCATCACTTCCTGCAAGCCATTAAGTTTAACAAGCACCACGTCAACGCACATTACAATCTCGGGAAGTTGTACAAGTAATGTCAAAGTAATTATTTGTTTGTTACTGAGGGTGACTCAAGTTGACTTCCGATCATGGAATCTTTTGTTGAGAACAAATGAGAAGTTTAAAAATTATCTTTAAAAATTGTATATTACACAGACGAAAGATATAACAGCACTTTGATTATTTCACAGTTACTTGACAATACACCTAAAAGTCTGTTGCTGTAGGTCAGAGTTATTTGATGATGCGAAAGAGGAAGAAAACTTTGCGCAATGATGATGACTTTAAGTAATGACGTTATTTAACATTATAAATTAATTAATTTTTTGGAGATATATTCCACCAATTTAGTTTGATATGTCTTCTTCAGGTTACAACTAATGTGTCTTCTCCGTATCTCTAATATTAATACTGTCGCTTCAAATGTAACTTTGTTTTGTTTTACTTAGGAAGAGTGGACGTAAAAGTATGGCGATTAAAATGCTGGAGAAATGCGTACTTTTGCGGCCGCAATTCGTTCAAGCGCATGTGGAGCTGCTGACGTTGATACCGGAACTAGAAAAGCAAAAAGTTTTATCAAAGCTGGTACAACTGGAGCCGGATAATTGGGAATATTACATTTTATATGGAAACTGGCTAAGAGAAAAAGGTGAAATATTTTTTTACGTTATCAATGATCCCAAAGTAATAATTAGTGTTAACTATAATTACATAAATTTAAAATGAAACGTACGAGTATTAATGTAATGAAAATAAAAAAAGTATACTAATATCATATTTTTTGTTAAGAAACAATTTCTCTCTCACAAGTTAAAATGTTTTAACTTAGTAATATCTTCCACTTTAAAACTTAATTCTATTTTCTTCAGGTCTCTTCAGACTAGCGTCAAAGTACTATCTGGAAGCTATGCGCCTTACTTTTAAAACTAGAAATATTGAAAGTTTGATTAGAGGCGATCTCATATCGTATCGTTTAGCTGCTTTGATGCTACGTAAGCAAGGACAGAAGTCTAGAACGTTACAGCTTTTGACAAGGTATGAGAAAAATAATAAAACAAATAAAATGATTACTTTTCACTTTCAACTTTCACATTTTTCATATTTTGGGGCTGTCTTATGCGAACCTATATCAAGTCAAGTCAAGAAGTCAAGATTGATGATAGATTAAAGAAAAGAGATACTATGTGTAGCTATAACCGCCGTCGCGTAAACGTATGAAAGTAGAAGAAGCGGGAGAGGTATGCTAGGATCTAGGATCTTGCCAAATGTTCTGTAGTCCCCGTCTATCTTTTTAAGTTACGAGCATTAGGATTTATTTATTTAAATCTATTTAATTTTAGATGGCACACGTGGAGAAGAGGTTGGCCCAGCACGGCTGCGGCGCATATGTATTTAAGAGAATGGCGGCTGAAAATAGAGTTAGAAGGCCGAGTACAGATCTATAGCAAAGCAGTGAATCTAATAGTAAGTATGTTTCACAGAATTTAACTTTAAAATTAAGCTAATTTAGAAAGCTACTTTTTTATATTTGAACGGCAACAATTTAATGTAATAATTTTTAATGTCGTAAATGTATTTAAAATGTCAATTTTCTTTTTTTTTATCAGAAATCAACAAAATGTTTTGACCCTACCCAGCTAATCATAGAAGTGGGACCGGTGAATCCAGATGGAGGTCAGATTAAAAAAGAACAACTTTTATTTGAAAATAACCAAGATAAAACAATCAAGAAAAGTGCAAAAAAAGAAAACCTTAGCCACAGTGGTAAAACAAATAGTGTAACATGCAATATAAAAACGTGTAGAATTAAAAAACGTGGTCCTTCGATTACATCACAAATCAAGACAACACACAATAAATCTGAAACTGGTCTTAAAGGCAAAAAGTGTACTATGCACAGAAAAGAAAAAAATTCTAAAGACAATAATATGATACCAAAGTTGACTGCGCCTCTCTCTGAGCATATTCTTATCAAAACGTTTTAACCGTTTCTAGCTTTATTAAAATTAAATATTAATGTGATGAATTGTGTATATCTGACTGAAATGATGCTGCTGATAAAATTGAAATGTCTAAGATGATTGAGGGTAGTTGTAAAAATATGCCGACAATATCGCAACTTATTTAAGGTTATAATTAAATTTAGATATTTCGAAAACAGATTGTTAGACAAAACTTATACTGTGAAATCTTATGTTCAAAATGAGATACTAAGGTACAAAATTGAATCTAAGATTTAAATTTTCCATGCACAGAACGCTGATGAAGTAGTTTAGACATTTGTTCGTGTTTACATACTAGGATATCTGTTTTTGAAATTTCTAAACTTAATATTAGATAGAAAACTAATTTAAAACTAACATTTTGTAGTGGAGATAAAAGAAAAGTTATATTTTTGACAGAGAAAATGTCGGTGTATTTCGATGACAATGCACTGTTTTTTTACGCTAGCGGTAGGTATTATTATGCATGTACACAAAGGAACGCTCTCAGTATTACCATTTTCTTATATTTGTTTTACGAAAACCCATTTACTGTAGAGCTGTAGTTTGAGGCATATCTTTATTCAATTTATGTACGTTTACTCTATTCAATTTGTCATAAGTTCATACCTACATTTTGAAATAATTAATTCGTACCCGTCTTTAGCAGGAACATTTTTTTAAATTCATAACTAAATAATTAATAATACTAGCAATGTTCCTCATTCTTAAATGTCATGGAATCAACTATCTCTTATTGGGAATATTTAATTGTATATAAAGATGCCATTCAGGACTTTGTTGTGTCGCAATTTCTGGTTCCTTGTTTTATTAAATGAAGAAAAAAAAATGATTCTTCTATAAATTTAAATTATATACATTATAAATCAGTTTCAATACTCAATATATACCAAAATAATATAATATCAGCCACATGCGACATTTTGGTGTCTTAATAAGAACAAACTTTGTTTTACGTTACACGAAATAATGCTTGTTTATAATAATTGCTTTATGTATCAATATTGTGGTATAAGCAGCACAAAGCATATAAGGTCTATATTTGTAACTGTTCTGGTACATAAGTCATTTGCCAATAATAACGAAAATGTGAAGCTAACGATGCTGTCATTACAATAAGATGTAAATAATAATGTTTAAGTGTAACCTAAAGGCACCCACGTAAGCTTTGAATGTACCGAAAATAAAACATTGAATTATAGTTATTGTATTATTTTCATATCCGTAATAAAATTAATTAGTAATGATACTCCATGGAAGAATACGAATGGAATGACACATCAATCTTCAAAATCGGTCAAACCGTTTACGCTACAGAAGGTCAAAATGGAGCAGACATACATACGTACATACATACATACCCACAAAATAACTACACTAATATTGTACACGGCCCGCACTAATATTTCTCGGAATGGCGTCAATTAGTACCGGAATAAACTTGAGTCTGATCTGGAGACTCTACTGGGTCGTGTCTCGGACTGGGGTCGACAAAATCTTGTCGAATTCAACTCCAAAAAGACACAAGTTTGCCCGTTTACCGCTAAAAACAACCCTTCGTCGTTAACCTTAACTTCGAGACCACTCCTTTGATTGCCTCAGCCAGTATCAGTATTTTTTTGCGTTGAAATATCGAGTGACGTCCAATTCCGCGCTCATCTGGAAGGCAAGGCCAAATTGGCCTCCAAAAAGCTTGGTATGCTCGGAAGAGCGAAGCAGTATTTCACACCGGCCTATTGCTTACAGCTGTATAAGGCGCCGGTTCGGCCTCATATGGAATACTGCTCGCATCTCTGGGCTGGTGCTCCCAAATACTAGCTTCTTCCATTTCACCGTGTACAACAATGTGCGACTCGAACCGTCAACGACCGTGCTCTTACTGACCGGCTTGACTCACTGGCCTTGCGAAGGGACGTCAGTTCTCTTTGCATTTTTTACCGCCTCTACCGTGGAAAGTGTTCCGAAAAATTGTTTGGATCAATTCCTGCCGCTGAGTTTCGTCATCGCACAACTCGACAGAATGCCAAATACCATCCATACCATCTTGATGGTTGGCATTCCGCTAAGGCTCGGTTTTCACGAATTTTATGGCTCGTACAGCTGTGTTGTGGAATGATCTGTTCTTGGCGGTATTTCCAAACCAATACATCTTAAGGTCCTTCAAGAAAAGAGCGTACCCCTTCCTAAAAAGCCGGCAACGCATCTGCGGTTCCTTCGGTATTGCGGATGTTCATGGACGGCGGTGCTCACTCTTTTGGGCGACTTGTTGCTCGTTTGCCCCCTTCTTCTATAAAAACAACTACCCATCTGTCAGTCGCACAGAATTCGTGACTGACATCACTATCAATGAATAGCCACTCGACGTGAATTTTCTATCAACTCTCTTGAAACTTTATAAATTATTATCGAGTCGATAGAAAAGTCTTAGAGATTAATTTTATATGTGATGAACGCAAAAGAGCTAGCGGTTACGTAACTGCCATCTGCGATGACCAGTTGAGTAATATATGCGTTGCAACCTTGATGTAGGAAACAGATAATAAAGAGGAAAATAGATTGCAAAAGTTAATGGAAGGGATTGAATGTCTGGTATCACGCTTATCAGATGAAACACAGAAGCATAAAATATATAACATATAAAATAATAGTACATACTTATCTTTTGAGCGGTCGTTGTATTATACTACTTATACTACTGCTACATAAACCTGTAGTCTGTTTGTTCACTTAATTATTTCTTTATAAAATTTCGTTACAAATATTTAAATTTAACAATGTCTATTAATTTTTGCCTCTTTACTGTTTAAAATGGCTTTACTGATCTTAATAAA
This sequence comes from Papilio alexanor hazarajatica, assembly GCA_018246295.1. NCBI lineage: Eukaryota > Metazoa > Arthropoda > Insecta > Lepidoptera > Papilionidae > Papilio > Papilio alexanor. The sequence goes on along the minus strand of DWLR01000778.1, from coordinate 6,444 downwards.
AATTGGCACGTACAGTCGAGGTTCTTAGCGGTATTCCACTTACAGAAAAATTGCCTTGTTCCTTGTGACAAGTTAAACTCCGCCTCTTAATAACCAATTAGAGAGTAATTGATGTTTTGATAAAATAAAATAAAATCTGTGGCATACCGGAACTGTGCCCCAGGCTATTGTTAGCACCGCTGTCTTTGCTTTCCGCTCTGGTAGTTTTACGACCTCTGCGATTCAGATAAAACCATTATATCTAAATATTCTATTGGCACAACATTGACCGCCCTTTTCTTTCTCCTAACAGATTTAAAAGTGGTATCCTACTGGTCATTGTTTCTGCGTCATCGTCTCAACGCATACGAAACGTTCAAACGATTATCTCTTTAAAAATGGAATACCGCCAAGGAACCCGATTATACCTAGATCACGTGATTGCGCAATATTTGCACAATCATCAAGTGTTTTGTTGGAAAGTGCATAAATGGAATTGGAGAACTCTTAAATTTTATGGCAGATGAAAACTGAACTAGAATACTTAACGACCTATTGGAAGTTGTGAAAGTGTATTTTAGCACTCTCTAAGTGCCTTCACCGTCTACGAGTGTTCCATTAATCAAAAAATGTCGCGGAATAAAATACAAAGTCACCGTCGCAGCTGGCAACCTGATGTTTCAATGGTAATTCTGCTAACGCTATATTTCACGATGGCAAGAAATCATAATAAATATTAATTGCCTGAACATTTGTCCTCCTTCGTTAAATCAGCAGAAATAAACAGCATTGTACTTACAAATGAAAAAAACAAAGACCTAAAGGAATTTCAAGCCACATCATGGCGTTGGTGATTCATTTATAGACCAAGGTGGCTTCCGAACAAATGGTACACCTGTCGTTAAGCAACTATGATTGGATTAGCACTGTTATTATACTTTATGAGTAAATAATAAAAAGTATGGACGTGTTGGAAGAATGAAAAACAAAAATAGTGTGACAAGACAAATCTATGTTGCAAAAGTGAGTGGCAGTGATGGTAGGAGACGCCCTGAAAATATAACCATAAAATTAATCATCTAAGACACCTTAAAGTACCCATAACCGACTACGTATACCAGATGTATGGATGTAAAAGAGGCGAGTGAGGTGTGCCAGGATCACGCTAAATAGAAATCTGTAATTTCTGCCTAACCCCCTTGGTTACGGGTGTGAGTGTTACGTAATGTTTATAAACGTAATTTTGGAATTGGACGAAACTGATGCTAGACAATTGGTATAAATAGATTTTTTTCCGAAACCAGATCAAAACGATTCTTTGGATACGCTTTGATGTTTTATTTACAACTGTAGAATATAGTTTAACCATAAAAGATTCACATATAAAAGAAGAGTTAACAGAATCCCTGATGCAAAACAAGGAAAGATCTTACAAAATTCATTCTGTTCAAATATTGATAACAAAACTAATTTAGCAAGCAATTAAAGTTAGCAAGGGTGCGAGTTCTTCGCGAAACAAATAAACATACCGCTTTGAATTTGCACAAGGATCTTACTTAACGTATTTAATTTATTGTACTCGTTTGTGAACGAATGGATGTATGAAGATTCTATATTTCATCACTTTCAAGTTACATAAAAAGAAATGTAAAAATAATTACCTGATTCGTAATCTTCAATAGTCCTGTATCTAAACCAACTTTACGTTTAACTAACAGACTGAGGCATTGTCGATAGTAATCTTAAACAGAGAAAATAATATATCTATTTACAAAATATATGTATCTGCAAAGGAAAATAGATTTATATACTAATGTAGTAACATTTCTAATAACTTTTATGATCGGATTTATTTTAATCTTTCTCATATTAAATAAAAACCGTTCAGCCACGAAAGCTTTCGGATATTGTTTACATTCAATATCCGTTCCCTTCATTTTTCATGGCATGTTATTCTATTTTCATATCAAGTCAATTATGTGGACTTAATAGCGATACAATAAATAGAATACCCTTTGATACTTTTTTAATACAGTATATATTTTTTAATTTACTTTAATCCTTATATACGTGAGATTAGTCATTAGAATTTAGATTATTACGCATATCGTTTTTGATAAATGTTTATTAAAAAGGTAAATTTCTTTAAATAATTAATTTTATCGTTATAAATTTAATATTAAAGTAACAGTATCACGGCAGTATCATCAAATGTAATAGGCTACATTCTATACGACGAATTTAAAACTATTATTATAATTGTTAAAATTAAAGCTGACTTAACTATTTAATTAAGAAGGCACTATAATTATACCTACACGGCAATTTTAAGCTCTTAGAAATGAATTTACCGAATTAAATGATTCAAAGTATTATTGGAATTTGTTTTTAATGACACACTTATGTGATCGGTGATTTTAAATCTACGAAGAAAAAAATATATCTTATTTGACGTACAGGTAAGACATGCGCCATTTTAGTGTTCGTGCCTTTCTAATATACGTATGCATAAGTTCCTTTTTCATGTATTTATAGAAGGCTGAACCTTTGAAGTAGATATTTTTAGTGAACAAGAAGGTAAATTCAAATTGATTATTATTATCCTCTCCCGCTTTTCCCAGTTGCATAGGGTCGGCACAGTATGTACTACTCTTCCATGTGGCCTGGACTCTACTGTAGTCCATACTGTGACTGGTTTTGGCTTCAGGTACCTAGCTACCGTCTGCCTGCCAAACCTTCTCAGCAAAAATAATATTGTCGTATTAAATAATAATAAAACAAAACCGTGGTAAATAAATTAAATATTTAAATAAATTAAATAACCCTCCTTAAATTTCGACGAACAGTAGATATAGTTTCTATGGAATTGTTTTTTTTTATTAGTTATAGTTTTTTTCTATTGTCTTAGAGCGGACAATATGGCAATAAAATGTTTTAAGATGATTACTGTATACTTGAAGTAGGTACAAATATATTAAGAACCCTAAAATGAAGACAAGTTGAAGCGACTGAATAGCACGAGAGGCACAGTAAGCGACAGCTGAAAGCGTCCCACGCGCGTCTTCCCCACAGACGGTTCAGTTGGTACTGAACATCGATTAAATTTATTTTGTAAATAACGACTTCTTGTATTTTATATTCTTATGAAGTGGAAATCATTGGCTCCTTAAACACAGGTTATCCTAGTTAAGGAGTCAAGACAACACTGAACGTGATTTGTAGTGTGCAATAATAAAGATTGATTATTATTTATTACTTCTCTTCGTGTAGTTTTACATATACTTACGGTTAAGTAAAAGCCATTAATACTGTCGACATATTTCTTGATGATATATCCTCTGAAGTGCTTTTGCTGTAACATCGCATAGTCATGTCCCGTGACCGGATTACAAAGGATAGCCAGCAGTTAATTTTTTTCGTTTTTTTTTTGTAACAAATTGCTCGCTGACATCAGTTAATAACGACTTTATAGCATGCCAAACAGTTATAACAGAAGGGAGTAACTTAACTGTCTTTACTGTAAACGGAAACGATTAATTTTCACTACTGTTGTATTTCCACATTTACAACTGCGAATCAACAAAAAATTATAATCCTTAGTAATGGAACTTTTGTAATGTAAGTAGTTAACTTGTTTGTTTCTGCAAAGTATACAATCATAGTTTGCAAACAAAAACATAACAACGGATGTTAATGAGACGCAGTGGCTACTTAATGAAATGATAAGATTCAAAGTAGGAAGAAAGGAATGAAGAGACTAGGTATTTTAGAGTTTAAAAAAATGCTTTTCGCTAAGCTTTATTTCTGGGAAAACACAAATGTTTCCGAAGTTGTCCCAACAGTCGTACATCGGGCTGATATCAAGGCAATGATTTTGATAAATAATCTAATTAACACTAAAATCTAGTGTATGTATGTACACTATGAAAATATGCAAAACAAGTTGTTAAAGAATTTTAAAATTTATTTATGTGATAGCAATTACCTATTCGTCTTTTAATCAAACCGAAATCAGTTGTTGAGCTGTTGAGTGAACAATAGTTAGGAACAGTATCCAGTATGAAAATTATGTGTTAACAACCAAATAATGAAATACAGTAGTTATTTTATGTTGTCTGCTACAAGGTAAGTAGCTTATAAATATTATATTATATTAAACAGCGATAATTTCTGTGTTATTTGTCCTCGTTGTCATCAGCTTATGGTCGTCCAATATTTAACTTAATCCTCTAGCAGGGGTGGCTAAATATCGTTCCCTTGCCTCCCCAGGGGAGTGGATAATTAAGATCAATTTTACTACCGTAATATTGATCTTAATTAACCAATGATGATAAGCAGGAAAAGCAATCAAATGTGGATATTTTTAGTATATTTTTTCAATAGCACTATAAAAAATTAATTTATTAGCCCCACAATTCTGTTAACACCATCGTCACACAATAGTCTCTCAACGGTTTGACTGGCTTGATTTGGTATTCCACTGTATAATTGTGGTACAATGGTGAATAATGCGCGATTATGACACCATTAAATGGCAAAATTGAGATTCAGATTAAAACATACAGTTTGGATAAGACCAGAGTAATGCGTCTACAAGTTTATGCTTAAATACTTCTACGTTGTGTGGAAAACGGCGAATTAGAATTCAGGTTGCGATTTCGCGGAATCAAACAGTCGAGACAGGCCGTTAAGAGTAACGTCTGATTTAAAAGAGATCTCAAACGTACGCTCCATAGGGAAATGGAAATGCATTTAATGCATACGTAATCAAATTATCACAGCTCGCCCGACTCCGGGAAAGTAGACTCCCTTTACATTATGTAGCGTTTTGTATGGCTGCCAGCAGCGAGATAGTTACGTTTCAATAATTACAACTGTTAAATATAAAAAGTGAGTACACTTCAAGTTTAAACTAAATGCTTTAGACAATATAGTAAATCAAATGAATCTAATTATTCATAGAATTCAAACATTTGAAAGTAATGAGAGACTTGCCACATAGGTGCATACGAAACTCAACATTTGAAATCAAACAAATAATTAACATAATACATTTTATCGAATAATTTGTATTCGTAAATTCTGTTAAAAACTTACACTATTTTGACTATCCGAATAATAAGCAGATTTCAGTCGCTATTTGACAATAAGTTTAAAATTATTATCACTTTAATGAATGAGTAATCTACAAAAAAATAGTCATTTCTGGTAAAAAAAAAAAAATAGATAAGCTGTAAAAGGTACAACTGAAACGTGAGAATCCCAGACTTTTCATAATACTGTACAACGCGTATTTCATATTTCACAATACGATATTACGCATATTCCGTTGGAAATATGTGACCGCGCGGAACGTTACCAATTCAGAAATGTGCGCTCGTTAACAATCCGTATTGCTTTGCTATTTCAGGCTTTTGCAATGAACTTTTTTTTAGCGATAGAAACAATACACATGAATGTTAATTTATTAAACATTACAATCTTTAAAATTTTAAAACACACGCAACTCAAAAGTAATGAAATATGAAATAAGCCTGTTTATCTAATTTTAATTGGCAGAAGTTTGGTTTAAAACAATTGTTGTGCCGCACTACCAACAAAAATTCATTTTTAAAGGACTGCAAAGAAACAGTTAAGTGTACCAGTGGGTTATAATAATTCATAATGGGAATTTGTTAAGCAAGAGGTCATTTAAAAAGGTCATTGCTTAGATACGATATCAATCGTCTATCTGCTTGAGTTGAGACGGAGTTCTATTGCAATAATAACAGAAATAATGCGCCAAAATGGTTTAATACAGTTTCATGCAATCCTCGGCGACTTCTAAAAAGATTTATTGTAAAAATTGATTCACACACATTAAAATTACATTAGGATAACATTTAAATTAATACTTTTACGTATTCCAAAAGGAACCAAAACTATGTTTTCAACAAGATAATCCACATGATAATTTCATCAGCGTTATATTTAAAGTCGAAATTTGATAACATGTTATATTGTAAACTTCTAAACTACAAACTTTAATATTTAGTTCCGTACAATAGCCCACGTAGGTGATTGTACAGCCAAATTTAGTTCGTATGTTGTTTCAAACTAACACGGAGCGGAATTAGAACTTTAGCAACATTTGCTTGAGCTTAAGGTAGTGTTCGAGCCACGGTAAATTAGAAGCTCGATTTGTTTAGTATTCTACACCGATGGTGTTGTCGTGATAGTTAAATTGTAATATATACAGCAAATTTATTTTGTTAACCTATACGGTAGGTGATTATTGTTACAGATAAATGTGATAAATCTCTAAACTTAGAATTCTGGGATAAAATAAAAAAGGATGGTAGAGTCAGCTGTGGTTCGGATAGACCGACTCGACCCAAGCAGTACAGAGTACAGCAGTACAGTAAAGCCTTACAGATTATTGTTGAAAAGTAGAGGTTTATATATATATATATATATATATATATA
>DWLR01000777.1:0-22138 GCA_018246295.1 Papilio alexanor hazarajatica | reverse complement strand
ACATTCAAAATGATTAGTAGATTACACAGGTGTTCATATTGTTATGTTATCATACGCAGATTTAAAATATTTTGCAATTTATAACCTGTGTACAAAGTGGTCTCAAACTTTTGGCCGGCAGTGTACGTGTCAAAAGGACGAGCCTACATAATGACGCAAAAGTCCCAAGCAGAGTTCACCGGGAACGTAAAATTCAATTGCGTTAGCTGACCCGTGCCAATATTTCGCATAGTATCATGATCACACACAAAATCATTTGCCAATTTAATATCTTGTTGCTGTAAGTTTTAATGAATACCGCTCGAATATCAACCGCTCAATAACAGAACCAACAGCCGTTATATGACTAAGTTAGAGCGCAGACATATCACGACTTCCCAGGGAACTGGTATGAAGTAAAGATATTTGTATTTCTACGTTTCGTCTAATAATCGTGATCAATACATTCAGATACAGTCTAACCCGTTGTCTTAGTTGAATAACAAACACGGTAAAGCGACGCAACGTGAAAAAGTCAAGTATTTGTTAGAAGAGTTTCTCTCGACTCTTCGTTTGTATCGTGTCGCACAGTATCACGCCGCGTCGCGATCCGATGCTCACCTAAGAAAATGGGTAGAGCTTAGCATGTTAATAAGCAGTGACTCGAAAATCCTTGTAGTTAATATGACTTGATATTTACCTATCCTATACCTGAAAAATAATACGTAATTTCTCGATGATTACCTACGTATCTATTGTTTCTAAACGAAATCTAGAGCAAAAGAAAAAATATGCACCCAATTACGTCAGTTTCATGCGAGTAAATAACTCGCTTCATTATTTTGAACTACTCGTACCAACCAAAGCAAGAAAAGATCCAAACGAGAAAAGTTATACGAGACTGTGAATGAGTCTAAATGAACTATGACAAAGTTAGTGAAAATAGTTTTATATAAGTACTAATGTGCGGCAAATTATAAAAGAGATTAAAGAATAAAAGAGCAGATTCGTACTGAATAATAAATACAATATTTGTAAGATTATATTTCATCAAAATAATTATATACCCTCGTTTTCTATAGAATTTCACCGCCTAAACGGCAGATCATTTACATATTTACCATAGAATCATAGGGAAAATGGAATCTATAAGCTGTGGTACGAATAGGTCCGTCCGACCGTGTTAATTATATGACCTCGCGAACATGTGTAAATTGAACACCAATTGACATGAAGGTATAGACGAGTTATTTCGCGGTGTTCCACTTACAGAAAAATTACTTTGTTCCTTGCGACGAGCTAAACTCCGCCGCCTTCTTACAAATAACTAATTAGGGGGCTATTGAAGTTTTAATAAAATAGAGTGCCAAATACCACCCACATCACCCTGATGGTTGGCATTCCACAACCGTACGGTTCTCGCGAAACTTCCTGCCTCGCACTTCACACTGGTTATTGTTTCTGCGCTAACGGTTCAAGGGGTACGAAACGTTCAAACGATTGTCGCTTTTGAAGTGCAATACCACCAAGGAACTCGACTGTACATTCATACTTATGGGGTTTGTCTTCTCTATTTTTTGTTAAGCGTATCCACTTCCTCTCTTACACCAAAAATACTGGCAACTTCAAATACGTATCTCTTGGAATTTTTACTGAATGTATTTGGGTAGCAATCGTCATATAACATCAGATACAATTTCAATACAAATGAATCCATATGAATGTACCATTGTACCAGCACGATCCTAGGTAAAATGTCATCATCTTGCTGTTAGGATAAATCGAAGTCATTGAAGTGGCTGTAAGCAGTTGTTAAATTAAGGAATGTATAAAAAATTATACACTGAATTGAAACATCATCCATCTTTCTATGCAAGACTACTAATTCATGTCCAACTCTAGAATCATTAAGTGGAAAGTCAGCTGTCCGTTCGAAATAGAGCAGGTGTTTATGGGTAGTTTTATCAGGTATATCGGAACGATGCGATAGTTATCTAAGGGATTTCCGATACGCCAGCATATCGCCAACATATCCATTAATCAATTTGCTATTCAAACAAAACTGTGCTTTTATAGAAAATTTTAATTGATCACTAAGCATGCGATAACAGGAATTATAAATCACATAATTTATTATATATCTAAAACTAACAATGTGTACTTTGTTTATACCCAAAGTTGCACTATTGTGTAAATAAATAATTTTAAAAATATAAAACATTCACTTGACCACGATTATAAACGTAATGACAAAAAAAAATTAAAGCAATTATGCATAAAATGTTTAATTGGTAACGTAACAAACTTGATCGTTCGGTTGTTTACTCTTGATAGTTAACCGTCCATAACTATCCGCAAATCTGGAAGAATTACAGACGCATGGTAGGTTTTTGAATAGGATCTCTATAGAAATCAGCTTTTTGTCGTAGCTATTAAGCAATATCTCAGGTAGCAACTGACTAAAACATGACGTGCCAACCATCATAGTGATAAAACTGTCTCTATCCTACTGATTTTATCTCTATCGCAATGAGTGACAGTGTAGGAAGGTGCACTGCAGTGATTCCAAATTCCTATATTTTTCCCCCATTATAAACATGAATCTAGCGAACTGGATAAAACCCGAATAAAACTAATTTACAATTAGTTCTCGTTTTCCAAGTTTACAATATGTGTATAATCGTGATCGAATGCTTAATTTGAAATGTATAAATTACAGATTCTCAAAATATATATGAATACAGTATAATTTTGATGCGTTGTTTCATTTACCAGTTTACTACCTTAAGGCTATTCTTTAGCAAATCTTTTGTGAATAGCTAATAGCATTATTCTATCTAATAAATTACATCGGGTCTTATATAAAATAAAAGTACATACATTGTGATGATAATATAAGAGGTATTTAATAGATCTGTGCGATAATAAAAAAATAATAATTTCAAAAGACTTTGCGACTGATAATTATTTCATATACAATTATTGCAGATTTTAGTTTTTTTTTCTGACGAAACATTTCTAATTATTCACTATTTCTTACTTTATATTTTTCCAACTTTTGTGCAAACCAAAATAATTTATAATTTTGCCACTTTATAACAATAATAACTTACATCTCAGAAAAGACTAGCTAAAATATACACAGACTCTCATAATAAATAACTACATATCTTCAACAGAACACATACGATAGTTACACAATAGGCCATCAATCAGTCTATCATTATAAAATATAAAGCATGGCTACATTTTTATTTTATCTTATGATTGACAGTAAGAAAAATGAAACCGTCTATAGGCTGTAAAATCGGGACATTGACTTTTATCTTCGTCGTCATATCGCGAACACAATAATTTTGTACTTAAAGTTCACGATCTACGAGTCCTTCAGATAAAAACAATATACACCTTACATACTGATAAATTCTAGTTGAAACTCAAATAAGACGATGAACGAATTGATGATTCATTTCGTCTTTCAATCGCCGATTTTACAGACGAGACAAAACATTACAACGTAACCATGCTTTAAAAATAACTAGTGTCCATTACATAAAGCTTTGTACTTTGAAAAATGTGGATTCAAAAATAGCAACGGTTATATAACATATAGACAAATTTATATAATATATAGATTTCTAAAGGCAAGATATACATGAGGACCTTAACCTATGTATCTACGTGAAATAATCTCTCATCGTACGTAATAAAATAATCTCAATCCTCACTTTACGCGCAATTATGTTGTTTCAATTTTGAGATTAAAACATCATTGATTTCATAGAAAATACTATCGAAATTTCAGTTTAAATTCACCATATACATTTGTTCACTTTTTCTTTGATGCATAGGTTAGACTAAGAGTGTTTATTTCTTTCTAATATAAAACGAACTTATTTGCAACGACGTGCGTACAATATGGGGAAAATAATTTATTTTTAAATCTAAAAACCAGGGAATAAAATATTGATATTAAAATAATTGTTATATTGTAGAAATGTAATAAAAAATATTTTACTACAACGACATATAAAATAATTTAATATTTTTTCTTTTCTTCCTTTGTAATATCTTACAAATATATTATAATATTGCTCTATTTAAAAATCATTACAGAAAATCTAAGTTTGATTAATAACATTTAGTCCTTAGAAGGTTCAAAATACATGTGTATGCTTATAACATTTTGTCAACTCGTATTAGTAATAAATATATAAGGTATTATATAAGCTGCCGTGCGTAATTAATAAGTTGATGTTATTTACTGAAAAAATATGATTTACTTAAAAACATATGCTTGAACATATTATTTAATACCTTTTTAAATTTCGCTTCCTATTATATGAAATCAACAATGTCTAATCAATTCATGACCAGCTTATTGTACTTTTAATTCATTACAAAGTGCCGATACGGCTCCGATGTATACGATGAATAAATAACTTTACCTAAATATACAATATACTTTAAATAAAAATAAGCATTATATATTTTTATGTGTTAGTGTATAGTGGTCATAGTGGTGTTGTTATGAAACTGGGCAAAGTTGTAAATGATGTATGACACACTGAATGAATTTGAAATGTTCATATGTAATTGATAAAAAATAATTAATAGACAAAGAAAGCGTACTTCTGAACGGATGGAAAGACAGTTCGAAAGTAGACAGAATAGATTAAGAAATACAAATATGAATGCATGCATCAGAAAATAATGTAATTATTTATAATTTAAAAAGTTAATATTGCTTGTTGGAAAACGTTATTGCTGCTGTGTATATATTGTATATTATACGTACTTGAATTCAATGTATGATAAACTTATTGAGTCGTTCTTTTACTTTCAAACCTATTAATGAAATACATTGTCCCAATACTGATTATACAACGTTAACTTTTAAAGACATCGTAACAGTCGAAGCGCTATCACACACTTCATACTAAAAACAATACAAAAAGATACAATATTGCATTTATGCGTATCCTATTTGCAAATATGATGTAAAACTTGCAAATTATAATTTTACGGTGATAATTTATTATATATGAAATAAGATCGAATCTTTAATCAAATTCGGCAATATATATATAACAAAAATTAAATCGATGAAAATAATTTTGACATGGATAAATTTATTATTTTTATTTCATGTATGACAGTAAACGCAATCATGTGCATAAGAATACTTTAATACTATTTAAAAAGATAGTCATGATATAATAACAGATGGAACATAATTAAAATATACACAAAATTAAAAACATTTCAATAACCGTCTAATATTAAACATAAGGATTATCACATTTTTTCTTTAATATCTATTTTATATTTAAATTATAATTATTCCATTATAACTTACAGATCAAAACGATGATAAAATAAATTTACAAATATTTGATATGTAACATTATTTGCAAACAGAGATAACACAGTCAACGATCAAAACGCTAGTAAACAAATCAAACATATACAAATTATTGATGTTGCGTGCACTAATTAAATGTCGTCCACCCCTTGGGAGCGTTCGGAAACAAATCAAACATGCACAAATTATTGATGTTGCGTGTACTAATTAAATGTCGTCCACCCCTTGGGGACGCTAGAGGCCGCCTCGGCCCCGCCGCTTGAACTGTTAAAATCCGAAAACTGGAATTGACTAAAATCTAAGCCGTACTCGTGCAAAAGGGCACTGTCCGTGGACGTTTTGACTTGTTCGAAATTATCGGTACTATCGCTTTGCAGTGGATCGAATTCTTTTATATCTGACGGTAAACCGTCCAGGTTAATCAGATCCGATTCGGACGCACACGGCTGGAAAAGAAAGAAGTCAGTTAAACAAACGACACTCCTCTGACTCGGAATCAGTAATTGAGAATATTGCTGGGCGACGTTGTTTCGTAGTTTTTGAATCGTTGCCACGAGCCCGCTACATGGTTCACCCTTTCATTTCGCAAACAATTTCCTCCCGTTCCCGACATAAATCGATCAGTTGTCATGATGACCTATTTCGCTTGCTCCATTCTCATATAATTAGAAAATAATAGTCGTTCTTCGTTTGTTTAATATTCTTATCGTAATCTTTCGAAACATATACATTTGATAACATTTTTATGTACATATATAAAATGTGGGGTACAATCTTATATTAATAAAAATATAGAATATGAAAAAGATCTAATTTTATGGATTTTGGCTTTATTGTTTTGATTTTTTTTATACTAACATAGATATTAATTACAATTTGTACTGTAAGAAGACTGTTGCAATCTGACTCACACTCATGGTCATGAAATTTAAAATCTTCAACGTCTTGGCTAGATGCATATTTATACATACGAGTATATATACGCTAATAAAAGACTACTACAAAGATTGATATTCTTGTTAACCCTACTGTAATAAACCTTTTGGTTATAGGAAATAACTGAACGCCTTTTATTTGGGTGACCCCACTTTTAAGATGTCCATTTCAGTGTATCGTCAGTGATTACTATGTAGCACTTAGAAAGCGATCCATAAAACTAGTTTCGTCAGTTTATTCCATTTTAGTTTACATTTTTATACATTGTTGAAATCTTATATGTACCGTAACCAAACCCATTGAGACATTAATACGTGCAAATAGTGGAAAAACCATGCATATATGTACACTTTACAAAATAAGCAGAAGTTGAAATAATGAAAAGTGATGAAGAAACTAATACGAACCTTTAGTGCACGTGCAAAATTTACAAGCTCATAATGTGCAATAACAAGACCTATCACTATTTCTTGATTCATTAAAAAATCAATGTTAAAAAAAAAGTAAAAAGAATAAATATGTAGTTGTTTTGTAGGCAATAAAAAATTATCATTTCTTATTAAACTTTGTTACTTAAAATGTTTCAAATATATTTACTGTTAGTTGCAAGTTAGGCTACAAATTATAAATATCTATTATTTTTCTTTAATTGATTTATCCAAATCCTGAAATCCCAACATCATAAGCATAAATCTTAATAACAATTTAATCAATCAAATGTACTTCATTATGAGGGGTTTTTTTTATCAAAATAACATTATTTTGTCTTATATGATTTAAAACATTCTCATATTTGAATACCGCAAAGACAATATACACAACAAAGTACGATTTTAAATGCAATGACAGGTCAATGAGATTGATGCAATGTGGTGAGCAATTAACGAATCTGCCCGAATGGACTTTGCCGATTTGATATGGTATGACGAACGTAATACGATTTCGCGTATCTAGGCCAATAAACCCGTAAACTATCACGTGAACACCGATGCAAATAATACAAAATTTTTTACGAAATTTATACAAAATTCATAACTGAAGACTATTCAGCGTTATTTTCTCATTTTATGAATAACTATTGTGTCGATATACTAGCTGAATCATGTCACTGAATCATTTGGCCGCGTAAGGTCTTTCGTATTTAATGTTGCTGTAATATTACATCATAAAATCAGTGAAGAGTGCATCATTCAACAAGTATAACGTGTGTGACCACAAAATTATTACTATTTTCAATACTTAAAAGTGTATTTTTGTATAAAATTGTGATTTATACATTAAAATTATATTACTGTATGCGTATTTTTATTTTAAGCCTATACATATGTATTTAATAACAAGTTTATTAAGTGAAACAAGCGTTTGATTAAAGACGTGATTGTAATTAGGTTAAAATCAATATTTTAGAATAATCCCCTAACTTATAGTGTCTTTATCTCTTATAAATCAACAATAAAACATTAAATGTAACATTTGTCCATATGCCAATTTGGTCTTTAGTCCCTTTATTAATACTTTCTAGTACTCGTCTCGTCGATTTGAGGCAACCAACTAATTGTTCTATGAATTTATATTTATATAAGAAGGTATTCCTTTTTAATGCTAGTCTTTTTTTTATTTAATCAGGCAGTTTAAACACAAAAAAGACTAGCGTTGTGGGGGAAAGCGTTAATTAAGGTTATGATGTCATGAAAAGAGCTTCTATGGCATCTTTAATATATTTAATATTTTTATTTATTTATTGACAGATTTGATATATTGAAGTTGCACATGTTGCCACATGGGATAGTGTCTCGAGTACGATATAAAATATTTTCATTGAATTAAAACAAGGATTGTACTATAAGCTGAATTACTGAATTATTTGAATTTTTACTATGATTTACATATGGTATTTGCTAGCTATAAATATCCTTTATGGCTTAAAAAGTTTGGTCTTCGCTGTAGTATTATTATTTAAAAAAAAAAACTGAACAATGTGAACGGAGGCAGGCAGAAATCCAGAAATAAAAAAGAAATTTTGAAAAGATATACGCATATGAAATAAGTGCACTCGTAAGTACTAAACACGCAAAGGATTTGAAAGTAAACAACGAGTAATTATTGATTATGCGCAGCACATGTTACTGTCATATATTGATAAATCAAAATATCAGATAATTTACACGTGTTACAAGAAATGATTTTACCCAACAAATTTATCTAAACGGAAAAGGACAATAATGCAACGTTTGTTGTCTTTAAATCGTGATAGAATACCACAGCGGTTATTTTTTCACCAGAATTACTAGTTCAGTAATTTCAAATGCCTGCAGTCCTTTAACCGAGACTGAGATTTGTATTAATTGCTCGGTGTCCACTTAAACTAGCATCAGATCAATGAAATCAATTAATTCAATCCTTAATCCAAATATACTGATCATGAATTTATGATTTTTTAAATTCGATAATAATTTTATAGTGTACAAAAAATCTTAAAAATCATATTTTAAAAGTACTATTAATAAAAAATATAATACTTCTAAAATTCTATTTCAGTATACTTATTTGTTTGTGAAATTTATAGACATGTAACAGCTGAATTGTATCTGATAAATTTACTATAATAAACTTTTTACTCTAATGTTTTTTTTAACTAATGCTAGTTCCAAATGAAACATATAATTTAATTTAGTTTTGCGTATAAATGTTTACTCATACAATAATACCATTTTTATTTAATTTTGTTTATTGCTGAATTAATAAAGTTGAGTTTAAAGTTATAGTTACAATTGCATAAAAGAAACTACCATCCTAGTATGATATATACTTCTACGCGTATATTATGGGACCTCACTTTTGGAAAAACAAATAGAACGGTTTACAATATATATTTTCAAATAAATGTAAAAAAATATTACATTATATATACAATTCACGTAATAAATAAAAAAAAATGTTGCGTTTATATAAATCTAATACTAATCAATTTTTCGTTGACTCGGGAGATTTTACATACATGTACAATGAATGTCCTACGCAGTTTAAATTACAGAATTGTTGAAAAAGTATAAGCTAAATTAATTTATAAAAAAACGACGCACACGCGTTTATGGACGGGGCGAGGTAAAATTAAATGCATACACTTTTTTACAAACTTTTTTAAGATTTTCAAAAATGTGCGCATTACAAATAGAATAAAACATGTTTATAAGTACACCACACAAAGACGCCAAATTCTTCTTTGTGAGATGGTATAATTCACTAGTAAAACACTAGTTGGCATAAGTTTTGTAAACTGACTTATAAAAATACAACAGAACCAGTGAAGGAGGCGTACGGTAATATTAAATATACACACACACAGCAGTGAGTCTTTTAATTTTTTATGATACAAAACTTGTAAAAAGGTAAGTAATGTTACTTGTTAAATTAGCTACCGAGAAAGAAGAATTTAAATCTTTAACACAAATTATTCGAAATAGTATTCGAAAAGAGTAAAATCAAGAAGTATTCTTTAATTACATGTACTTCATTTGATAGAGACATACAATATGTTTATACATTTTAATCAAAATATTTCTCAATTTTATATTAAAAGAGAATCAAATAGCTAATAAGGATATTATTGAATAGAGATGTGTCTTAAACAATATGTGTATATAATAAGGAATAAAATTAGATAAAAAAGCCTATTTCGAAGCTATGCTGCATGCTTAAAACGTTAGTGGAGCAGTAGGTTGCAGTTATAGGAATAAAGGGGCAGATCTTTGTAAGTTGTAGGAAATAGAAAAGATATCTCATTCCATAAACAATGTTATGCGTATATTGTTGTTTAATTAAATGCAATATAAGTTAATTAAATATTGTTAATTGATGACAAGTTTTCGATAAATTTTCATTTATATTTTTCTCTAAAGATATGATATATAATATAAATTATCACATATGCGCATATCAAAATTACCTCTTTGCTTCTTCCTTCGTAGATTGGGGAAGGTCGAACTACGGGAGTGGCTATGTGGAATGTGCTGCTTTGGCCGTCTTTACTCTGCCTATTATTAAAAGGGGGCGGTAGCTTTAAGGCGTTGCCATTGCAAGGTGCATTTGTAACTGACTTTCTTTGATTTGAGGTACTCAGTTTTAGTTTAGCTTTGTCTTTGCCCTCGCTGAAGCTTATGGTGCTCGTGTGGAAATCAGTTGACCTTTCATCACTCTTGGTAATGTTAGTTATGAAGTGAGTCGTAGAGGGCCCTGGAGTCGCTCTTGGCGGGAGCACTGGAGCGTCGGACAGATCGACAAGTTTGTTTGTCGATATAATAGGATAACGAGCGGAAAGTTTAGGACGTTCCATTAACCGAGGAGGTAGGCGTGGTGGTGCCAGTGGCTTCTGCAAAATAAAATTAAATAATGTGCCACAGTGCTCCTAAGAGCATACATGCTTAAAATGTACACATCTGTGGACTCTACATAATGGATACATGGTGTTAAAATTCATAAGAAGCATTTACAAAACGTATAATGAAAACGAATTACGATCACAAATGTATACAAACAAAAATCCGTAAGCTTTGATGCATGTAAATCATAAGTTATTACCATTGATATCTTCCATTCAATTCTAAAATCAAAAACATTCAGGGCCAATTAGCATAAAATTTTTACTACACTGAAAATTGCACAAAACAGAGATATCAATATGTTCCAAAACTTACAGTATGAGACACATCAAGCAAGACAATATACACAACTAGCAGCTAATAAAATTACAGAGATATCTATCTATTTCAATAATAATTAATCGTATAATGACTCACCGGTTTGTTGCGTAGAGTTATGTCAGTGCCGCTATCGGAGTTCGTTGAGAAGAGGAATTCCATTTCGTTTAATAGATCTAGAGGGAGGGCCGGAGGTGGGTCCTTAGGAGGTGGTACAACAATGGATTGACTGGCTCCGAGTGGCATGTCGGTAACTGGTAAAGATCCTGAAGAGCCTGATGAGTCAGGGGAGGCTGACCCACATGAAAATCTGGTAGTAAAAAGTAAATATTTTTAGAATTAATATTATATGTGTTTGTTTTTTTTATATCGACGTTATATAAAAATAGCTGTATTTACCAGCTGGTAAATGGAACGTGTGCAGAACTCGATTTTCTCAACGAGTAGACTATGCGCATGAGTTAACTCCCACGCATGCTCTCTAGTCTCTTCTCATCGCATGCAAGTACAGTGTTTTCTAATATACATCTCACTAACTTGCATTTTATTAACTTTTCACTGGTAATAAAGATATTATGATAAATTCAAGAGCAGGTTGACGCGTCGTCCTTGTTAGGTTCGGCTGTTCGCAAACTTATGCCGCCAATAATAGATCTTTAGACACCTAGGCAATTGTCTAAAGCTACTCACATACGAAAATAAACTGCTTTGCTAATTATACCTTGGGACACGAAGGTAGAATAACGTTACAGTTAATGCGGAGGTACAGTTTCATTATTTATTTCAAATTAATTGGTGATGGCCATCTATTATGGTTAGCTGACTCCCCCCCCCCCCCCACCACTGTATTTGCTTAATATTAAAGATGTTTATTTTTAAAGTTCATCTGTTTATTCATTTCAAGTGGATATGGCGCATGCGCTTAATCGCTTCGTCAAAAAAAAAAATGAGTTCTGCGCAGGTTCTAAGTCGTGTATCAATTAAATGATAATTAGTTGGGGAGCAAATAAAACTTCACAATTTTATAGACTTACCTATTCTCATCTGTTGTATTTCTCGAGGACGATCTTGAGCCACTCTTAGGTATTCTGTTTGTCAGTCCTTTCATAGCCGATCTAACATTCTTGCCTCCTTGTCGGACCTTGGCAACATAATTAAAAACAAAATTATAAATAGTTGTGTAGTAATTTTTTTGTATACCAATATGTATTTTAATATTTAAAATTGACAAATTTGCAAAATTATATAAAACTGTTTCAGTAATATTGGCAAACAATGGCATTATTGAGTGATTTTTGGGCATATACAAAGACAACCAAACACAAAACCAAAACCAAAACCCAAAAGAATGCCTAAGATTTAACTTTGAATCACTTCTTCAGACTTGGAATCCACCATTGAGCTGATCTATAAATTAAAAGATGTCAGCGAGCAAAGAAAAATTACACTATTACCCTTTGTTTCTTTCGCGAAAAGAGAGAGCAATCGAAATTAAGTTGTAAAGGCAAAGTGTCAATGCAAGACCCATATGGAATTAGCAATATCAGATTGCTAATAAGAATAGTTAGACCTCACTTATTGTAAAAGGTGTTCAAGTTCACTAGCATGGTAGTGAAGTTCCTTAATGATTTCACTAGAATTAAATGAGCTCTAAGCTACCTTAGGCTTACCACGTAGTATTAACATTGATAAAGGAATCTAAGCGCGTGTACGCATTGAGCAGATGCGGCCCGCGGCTGTTGCTGGCTGGCACTGGAAAATGTATATGCTATACTACGTGAATGCAGATGTGCTCCATACAAAGGACGCCGTCGCGGCTGTCGGCGGGCAGTCACCTGCATGTGAACCGCGACTAGCTGCTTTCTGCGTCCGTGCCCGCATCCGCTCAATGCGTAGTGGTCCTAACAACTTTTGCAGTGTCACTACTCTCCAGCACTTCAATTTCGTTCTGTTCTTTTGTTCATATCAATATGAATGCAAGGGGCATTACTATCCCGTCCTTGGGTATAAATTAGTATATAATAGTAAGTACAAGAAACCTTATATTACTATCCCGTCCTTGGGAATAAATAAGTATAATATAGTAAGTACATGAAACTATGGTGCAGCACTTGCAAATCTGCCAGTTGAATTTGATACTCTTCGAAATTTGCTCATTTAAATAAATATGTACGCAGTCCTAAAGCGGACTGCTTTAGGACTGCGTACATATTTTTATAGTTAAGGATTCAATATAACAGCAATAGAAGAAGAAATACTGTATAGATTCTATATACAAGTATGAACAGAGCATTAAAGAACATCACTTTGAATTGTTTTGAGTAAAATATAGAAGATTAAATTTTTACAAGAATCATCATAGTCACAACTCTAAAAATAGCAAATATTCTTTAAATGTGCATATTTTAATAGCAAGTTACAGTATGCAAATGCATGCAATAAATACCATTGTTCAGAGTGAAAACGGTGCTGGAACCTTGTGCAGAGATGATAGGGAAGAATTTGGAAATGTATTGCATATATTTACTACATAGTGGAAGACATATTTTGTTCTACCTAGTCCTTCAAAGTGCAACTTATTTATGCCAACAAATACACTATATACGGAAACTTAATAGTAAAAATATTGTATAGACAGACAGAAGTATAACCACGTGACAATTACTGGGCATGTACAGTTGAATGATAAAGTCTTATGATAAATTGTTTTCATAAGTTGTCGCATTTTACATTCGACTGCACTTCCTTACGGAATCAATCTCGCGCGTACGTTTAATCGCTTCGTGGAGAAGATTGAATTCTACGCATATTCTATTTTCGTGCCTCCACCTATATAACTTAAAAAGGACGCAAGGTTTGAAATTATAAACCATAAATAACAAAGATGTCTATATATTCATTTCCATTGTTAGGACAAGCTGCACGAATAAATGCAGTAAAAAATTAATAGCTTAACAGATATAATACGGTCACTAAGAAATATGCTAGATGGAAGCGTCAGAGTCAAAAGTAGCATCATATGACATATGTGTGGCGTTAATGAGGTTGAGTAAAATTAAGAAAAGTATGCATAGATTATGTTGCAATAATGAGTGGCACTGTTAGTAGAAGACAACCAAAGCAATATGATCAGTTACGTTAAAAAAGGGTGATATTAAGAAAAACACAAATCAACGATTTGTATAAGCAAGAGTGTATAAATATAAACGGTGCAAGAAATGTATAGTAGAAGACATCTAAGTGACAGAAGAAAATCTTTGGTGATAACAATATATTACGATTAGCTGATTCCTGCAACATTTGGGTAGAGCAAATACTTAATATCGATAACTTAGTATTTATTTTTTAAGGTTTTGACTATCTCTATAATGTATCAATTCACATCAAAGCCTAAAAAAGACTAAAAAACCTTCTCTAAGATTGTGCTTGCGGTCGGTGACATGCAACCGCAACGCGTGCGTGAAGGCTCGCGTGTTAGTGATGGCTCGCGCGTGCGCTTAGCCGTTTCGTCGAGAAAATTAGGTTATATCGTAATTCTAAGTAAAAAAAATATATTTAGAATTTAAATAGAATTCAGAAAGCAAAGTCTTTAATTCTTTACACAGTTATAACAGCATATATGTATATGATACAAAAGATAATGTAGACATGTGAAAAAATTTTACATTCTTCTAAATTAATGCTAAAAATTAAAATGCTTTGAAGCAGTTAGAAAAGTATAACAGTACTAGATCTATGTCTTGTAAGAAAAAAAAATGTTTACAAATGTAAAGAATGAAATCGTTTGTTTATAAATGAATATTAATTATATCCCTAATTTAGCAAATAAAATTTACCATTTACGATTAACGAGAAAAAATGTAGGAATCCTAGATATTTCTTTTCAGATCTCATTGATTGGTATATAATGTTATTCTGCGTTGAGAACCTTTGCTTTTTCTATCTATCCTAATCGTTTTAAAGTCGTGATAGCTTATTTTACAAAGTATGTTCCACTAAGTAGTGAATAGTGTGCATGTTTAGCATTCAAGGTTGTCGAACATTACAATTTATAAGACTCACCGATTTGACAGCCGATTTTACTGCGGGATTCGCCTGTAAATATTGACAATATAAGGCAAAAAGAAAAACGCGTGTACTTACAGCATGCTTGCACTGAGTAACCAAGTCTCATATATTGATTCCACATTTATTTTTATCGTTATTATTCAATAAAAGGCATATTAGCAAGTAAATTTTTCCCAGCTAAGCTTAGATCTAATGTTAAGGTTAACTGATAGGTTTTTAATAATCCAAGAGTGATTTTTATATTGTTATAAATATGTAATATAATGATGTTTAAACCCAAAATATGCTAAATTGAAAATATTTTATTACCGAAGCAGAATTATGTTATGCTTTTATTGCTATAGATTTTAAATATTCCAAATATTTATTTTAAAAAGTAAAAAAAATATTAAACAGCATAATCAATTATTTTTGAGCAGCAAATATATTTCTGCATATATACGACTTAAACAAACATAAACTCTTAATGTCAATAAGTAGTTCTAAATTCCTAATTAAACTAATTGAATTCCTTGGAAGCGATCGATTGAATCATGGCTTTTATTTAATTTTTTTTATGTTTTTCTATATACAATTTGTGTGCAAAATTTAGTTTGATCCTAGCCTGTTTACCATGAGTAATGTTTTCTTTTTTCCTATCTAATCGTCTTACTAAGAGTGTGATTAACATGAAAAGGGAACCTATAACTTTTTATTGACAGGAAAACTTCGACATAAATATTATATCTCTGGCGCTTTTCATTCTCTAACAGAAATGCCACATGGATGGTGCGCCAACGTCGCGGCGCATAAAAGGCGAATAATGAAAAACAATAATCGTCATCCATGCCATTGAAACTAATAATGTAATGCCACCGCACCGTCCATGCGGTATCTGTTACCCAGATTGTGGTGAGGATGTATGAAGGTGAATAGAGGAAGTATAAAATTTAGAGATGATGAAGTAAAAACTTAGCATGAGTTTCATAAAGTCAGTTTGGTCCTTCGAGCCGGATCTTAACCAGCTGCCTACAGAGGATTGTTTTACGTACCTCAACCGATATCAAACTTGGATAATTAAAGCGTTATCAGGGAAACAATTTTTTTTATTTTTTTTTTTTATTTCAAAAACTTCATAAGACACAAGTACAAATGGCAGACTTAATGCCTATAGGCATTCTCTACCAGTCGACCACACATTGACAGAAGAAAAGGCAAAGAGGTGCACTAAATAAAGAGGAGAATTAATTAAAAAAAAAAACATAAAACATTTTTGATAGATATCTTCAATCTTTAAATTTAATTCTTAAATCAAATGGTTCCATTCAACTGGACAATTATCTCATGGAACGCTTACTAACAACCAGAAAAGCAGCTCAACCGGCCTTACTGTGGCGTATGGGACGAGTGACCAAAAATCTACGCTGGCGTCGACGTAGATGCAAGAGTAGCAGACTGAAAATGAAATGGAGAACGGATCTGCGGAACATATGTCTATCTCTCTTCTTCTCTTGAAATGAAGTGTTCAATCCGTTGACTTTACGACGGGTCGCCGCTGCTTATACGCACTTATGAAATTGTATATCATAATAAACTCTGTATGGTTTAATATGTATGAAGTTTAATATCTAGTAAAGTTTCTACGTACTTATCGTTTTTACTTAATAGACCGAAAATAATTAGCTTCAAATGGAAATAAAATAGAATGTTCGATGTATATAACTAACATTGAATGATGAATAAGAAATAATGAAAATAATTACAAATTAACGTAATACATGATACGAAAACAAACTAATCAGAATGATTTAACAAAAAATGTTATCAAAAATTAAAGAATTTCAATAAAAATAATGATAAATAATACCTTATCCCTGACAGTCTTAAAGAAGGCTCCGCCCTCCTTCTTCACGCTCTTTGCCCAATCTCGATATTGCCTTTTTATTTTCTGACCGCTGCCTGTACTTATCTCTTCGGCGTAGTTATTGCATTCAATTTCGAATTCATCGCTGAAGCCTCGCCCAGAGTTGAGAAGATCTAATCTCTCATCGATGAACTGTAAAAAGAGATGAACTACATTTACCTTGTGATGGGAGATTAGTCTATATAATTAACTTTTACCAATGAGAAAAATGCTCCTGCACATTATTTTATAACAAAAGTCAATTTATTCACACGTAATAGTATTTTTATAAAACAAGGAGGGCAAACGTGCTCGTTTATTGCTAGTCGCTTAACATTAAGAAATTCTTATGGACACTCGCAATACCAGAGAAATTGCAGATGTGTTGCCGGCCTTTAAGGAAGAAGTAAGTTCTCTTTACAAAGGCCCCAAGTCGTAGTGGACGGTAAAAAAAATGTAGAGATGCGACGCTCTGCGCAATGCCAGAGGATCAAGCCGATCAGTATGAGCTCGATCGTTGACGATTGGAGTCGCTCTCCGTTGTATACGGTCAAACGGAAGAAGCTGGTATTTGGGGGCACTGGCATAGAAATGCGAGCAGTATTCCATGTGAAGCCGAACTTGCGCCTGATACAGCTGGAGGCGAGGGCCTCGCTGGAAATACTGTTTCGCCCAACAGAGCACACCAAGCTTTTTGGAGGCCATCTTCGCCATGTGTTCCAAGTGATTACGAAACTGAACGTCATTCTATATGTCAATGTCGAGAATACAGATACTGGTTGAGGCAACTGGAAGAGTGTCCTCTAAGCGAAGATTTTCGAAAAAGGGTTGTTTCTTAGCGGTAAACAGCAAGCTTGTGTCTTTTGGGATTGAATTCGACAATATTCTGTCGACCCCAATCTGAATCATCAAATAATAAAATCTAGATTGTTCACGTCTCAAGAAACAAGTTTGATCCGTTTCGCAATGGCGGCAGCCTGAAAAATTTTAGCGCGCGCCTTGTACAACTGCTGCTTATTTGCAGTTTGTCATTAATATGCAGAAGAAACACAGCCATCTGGAACACCAGCATTTATGCGTATAGGATCCGAGCATGTAACGTTAAGAACGACCTTGATCCTACGACCCTCGAGGAAACTGGTAATCCAGTTGCATAATTTCTCAGGCAGCTCACAGTAAGGCAGCTTATAGAGAAGCGCTTTGTTCAAAGGCTTTGGTCAAGTCCAAACTAATCGCCAAGATCACATTGTTGCCCACGACTGCCTCCGCCCATCGATGAGTCAGGTACGTTAAAAGATCACTAGCTGAGCGGCGGAAACCATACTGCCGATTGGTAATCTGCTGGTGCTCTTCTAGGTACCTCATGAGCTGACAGTTGATGATCGCTTCAATTACTTTTGAGAACAAAGAGGTAATGGATAGCCATTACCTTATGCTGCAGTGAGCTGTCACCTTTCTTTGGGCTCGGGTGTATTATGGTAGTCTTCCAAGATTTCGGGACAAAGAGAACCGAAAAGGACTCATGAAGACCGGTGTCAACTCTGGAGCACAAATCCTAAGCACGATGAGAGGAATTCCGTCAGGCCCACTGGACTTATAGATACCAAGAGATTGCAATGCCTTAGTGATCTCTAAAGAAACTGGATTTCGGATAGAGGTCTCACCGCACGGATTTTCGGCAGCAAGTCACCTTTGTCATCCAAAGTTGAGTTGGACACAAATAGTGACCAGAAGATCGACTTTCTCTTCTGCGGTATGGGCCAACGAGTCATCCCCTTGCACAAAGATAGTAAAGACGGCGTACAGAAATTCTCTTAGGCAGCCTTGGCAAGAGACCAGAACGCACCAACAAGGCGCACCAGCATCTCTGCAATGCTGACCGCGTATTTCAACTTTGGAACAAAATACCATCCCACAGTAAGCAATAAAGGTGATGAAATAATGAAAAATCAAAACATAATATGTATGTTAAAGTTTTGTATTGTGCAAAGTTACATACCTGCTGAAATATTTGAGATTGTAACACTTTCTTCAAAAATGGTTGCATATTCTTCCTTGTTTTAACAAAAGCTTCTGGATTGAAAGTTATTAGTTGACCTTTTTCAATTCTAAAACAAGAACAACAAATTAAAGTTTAGTAACACATTTTGTTCATTGAGACGGAACATTTTAATTTGTAAGGAACTCGGATATATCTACCTAAAGGAACTCATAGAGATTAAAGAAATAGTTTTGTTTTATGAATGTCACTGGAATATAAACTATCGTTCGATATTATAAGCCTATTATAACGTCTAAGATAAAATTTATTTGTGATTTAAACACAATATACTTCTGTTTATCTAATAATAAATGAAC
This sequence comes from Papilio alexanor hazarajatica, assembly GCA_018246295.1. Taxonomy (NCBI): domain Eukaryota; kingdom Metazoa; phylum Arthropoda; class Insecta; order Lepidoptera; family Papilionidae; genus Papilio; species Papilio alexanor. The sequence goes on along the minus strand of DWLR01000777.1, from coordinate 2,853 downwards.
TATAAGATATAAATTAATATTGCTTATAGAGTTGAGATCGAGTTCAACTATAGAGAAATAGTATGACGTACAATTTTATGGGGCAATTAGTTGTGAGCCAGTACGTATTGATCCATGATGATGTTACACCCTGACTGGATGGGTACTCTGGGTTACACGGCTAGTAACAATAGTAACCGTAGGTACCTACTGCGTTACTACGGAATAACTTTCTGGAGGAGAAGCATGGAGGCTTGCCCTCTCCTGGACGGAACGACCGATGGAAGTTGCCGAAGATAGTGCTTGTTTTGGGTGACTTCAATTCTCATTCCAGAGCTTGGGGGTCCATCGGGGAAACATTCGGAGAATGACCGTACAGGACTGAACGGCGGTACTAAATCTCAGACTCTTAAAACAGGAGTCGGTTAGTAACTACGCGCGGTGGCAGTGGGAGTCAATTGTAGATTTGTCGTGGTCTCCATCCGCCGTGTATTTGGTGTCCAGACGAAGGTGTTCTGCCCGATCCTGTAGGTGAAGCAACCCGGATAAGGGATACTATTACGGCAATTTGTGTCGTTCCGATGCCCTGGGCCGAGTATCCACAGCTAAGGATTATGTACGGTCAGGAGACATCGCGCGGCTGTGCGGTTGTTTACGGGCCAGGTGTCAGTAAACCGGGACCCGGAGAAGAAAGCGAGCCACGGGCGACGAAACAGCGAGAGTATACGAGGCGTATTGGAACGCAACGAAAGCGCTCCAGCTTGCTATCGAGAAAGCTAAGTCCGGTACGCCTTTCTGATAGATGTAGGGAGGCTTGCCCTCCCCGGAGTGTGAGTTGCCTCAGCTGCTGGCACAGGCGGGGCCGCGGATGTATGCGACAGCGTCCCATAGGCCCGCCAACATGCGTGGGAGGGGCACTGAGGTTTCAATCGGTGCGAGTCCGACATAATCCGTACTTGCCCGCTGAGGGCGGATATGAGCAGGCATTTCCTCACGTTAAAAAATTCCTCAGTGCATGGAGCAGGAAGAAGCGTCTCAAAGGCAACTGCATGGCTCGGCAGTCTTCGTGTACAGGACTGTTTCGTTTATAAGTTATTTAAATCTCTGCTTGCACCGACCGCTTTCTTAGATCGCCAGGTTCTTTCGTGGAGTTGCGATAATGTGTAACCCGCAACTAATGACTTATTAGTCAAAATAAAAAAAGTAATTTTCGTGATTCCTAATCTTAAAAGTTATATGAATAGAGAAGTGTGGCAAGAAGTACGATAACAATATAATATAAATATAATTAATATGGATTATATAAAAATAATAATGACCAAAATATATATTTAATTATAATCAATAACATACCGGACAGCGTCTCTGTAGCCACCTATAAGACAAACAAGAGCTCTTAAAAATGCTCTCGACACAGCGTCGCCTAAAATTAAATCATTCCTGTTACTTAAAGTTTTTATTAGGTTTGACACCTGAAACAAAATATGGCCAATATAAATAAAATATAATAAAATAAAATTTGTGTATCTTGAAAAGTATTTTTACCTTACTAATGAACTGACCAATTGACTAATGAGTCAAAGCAAAACTTTTACATTGAAATTTCGAGACTCTTTAATTATATTACTTTATTGGCATATAGGACATTTTTCATAATTGTTATTTTTATATTGAATATAACCCTTTTAGTGCCGGGCGAAAAACGGGTGCCTATACGAGAATTTCACAGTTTTACTAGGGTTTGAGAAAATGCTCATAAAAACCAAACGAAAAACAATATTTAAATGATTCAAAAAGCAGTGTACTAAGGACGAAATAGAGAACAAAACAATGTCACTAGTTTTTCTCTACACATTAAAAATTATATAAATAACAAAGGTATAAATGTTCATAAAAATAGTCTCTCTCTCTTCATCATAATTTTACATGGACTAATTATTATGAAGTATATATTTTGCATTTCCAATGTATTTTGTAACAAGGTAAACAATATTACATAACAAAAATAAAAGATAACTCGAAGGTCATCGTCACTGTGTGTTAGATCCATCTCGTCAACCATTCGGAATACTTCCGCGTCATCCATGACGGTGTATTTTTTATAAAAAGGTTTGCGGCAAGATTTTTGAAATCCTGTCTTGCTAATTGTTGGTTTGTCAAAAACAACAATGTTCGACACAAGCGGAAAACAACGGCAATAACAAAAATGACGCTTTCAAACTGCAACTGGGACGAACTATACTGTTCACAAGAACGATCGAGGAGAAACTAATTGAGAAACTAAACGTAGGATACGTTTCGCTGCGGCAATGCAATGTGATTTAGTGAGAGTCTTCAAACAATTGTTGATATAAAACGCTCTCGAAAAGGTCCGATAAGGGCCCAACGTCACAGCGATTGACACCGCAGCTCGGATGTCACAATCGGTGTTTTTGTTAGAATTCAGTACCTCCAAGCTATAGGAAAAAGTCGTCGTCCACAGAGTTAAAAATAAAAACATTTTTTTTTTAATTCTCTCAATGAAATTAGATCATTTATAACGTACTACAAATTTATTTGGATTATTTCTCCCGCAATGCGACTAGTAAAGCGCCACGAGGCGCGGGTCGATATATCGGCTCTGACACTTCTCGCCAGTGTAGCAGGAGCCGATGTATCGGCTCCCGGCACCAAAAGGGTTAAATAGTGGGCTGATTTGCAATAACTTTTTTAAAATGTTTTACACATAAATGTAAAAATTTAATGGACCTACTAAAACTAACTACCTAAATAAAATACTTACGTTATTAATTTCGCAAATATTTACAGTCCATTAAAGAAATTTTTACAGTCCAAAAAGAAATTGAAAATCATAATTTTAACACACGCCATCTT
>DWLR01000776.1:0-22141 GCA_018246295.1 Papilio alexanor hazarajatica | reverse complement strand
GGTCACGACGCATGAGAAAAGCTTTCATCGAAAGTGGCACACACAATCGTCGCTCGATTCATAAGGCAAGGGGTTAAATAGATCACAGTAAGGAATAAACCAGTAACTAGATGCTGTGAACTAATTTTTTGCTATTGATTTCAAGGAATTTAGATGTATGAACAACCCAATTAAGGATACAAGGCGGGCTTTTAACCTCTAATCTAACGTCTGATTATAAATTCAAACACTGTATCGTTATCGATTACGCAATTTGATAACTTCAATAAAAGTAGATTAATAACTTTAAAAACACAGTGAGATGTATGTTCAATATATCCATACTTCAAATAGCACATCCATTAACAAATAATAATAACTCGTAATTATTTAATATGTTCCAACTTCATTATTGTTTCTAAAGCATAGTAATATTAAGTAATTTTTATTTCAAGAATAGAGAATATAAAGAGCGAACTTAACGACCGTAATACATATTGAGCATCGATCTCAAGATTCGATGAGATGTACAGGTGTCTTTATTTCAATCCAATATTATAATAGTGCAACGACTATAAGCTTTAAGAAATTCTCTATTAGTCCAACATTACATGTAAATTATAAAATAAGCATCACAATCATACTCGTTATTTTATTGTATTGGCAAACATTTGCGCGAAACAATACGTGTGTTATTCCCAAACATAGTGTAGTAAATATATAAAAATGAAGAAAAAGGTGTAGACAATAAAAAAACAAGTATTGTTCAATAGGCATACGACAATTTGGCGTATTAATAATATACAATTGTTATTACAAAGCGATAATAAACCTTCCACGTCGATTTTTATGCAGTGAGCGATCTGGAGTGGATTTGAGTACTACAGTGTTATTGTTTTATAGACTAACGATCAGCGATAAGCGATGTAATCCGATGGTAAGCAATATAATACGTCCATCTAGAATAAGGAAATAAAGACCCTCTTATGGACGGTGCTGCTTTGGCGGCTGGCGCAGGCGGGACCGCGGATGTGAAAGAGAATTCTCGTAGCACACGCGCGGGAGATACATTGCGAGGTTTTAGTCGGTGTCAGAGCGAAAAAATTCAAACCTTCCCCCACAAAGGCTGATATGTATAGGCATTTCTTAGCGTAAAAAGGACAAGGAAATAAAAAGTGCTTTTAATGTCTTAACACGAAAATATGGCACCGTTATTCGCTTCGTAGTAAAAGGCAACATGAGGTTAACATAATTTCACACAACGGAATAAATAGTACAATAGCTACAATTTAGACTAGCATCTGAAAATCAACTGATTTTGTAAAATCGCGGTACGTCACAGCAAGACAATTATTTGACTAACTAAAATGTGGTACAATATTGATCGCAATGATATTTACAAAGTGGTGTTTTTCGGTAGAAATGGGCGCCTCGGTAATCCTTAACAAGCCTGTTACTGTAGCGACAAGGGGAACCCCCTATCATTGTTAATGAAAGAGGTCTATTAATTACCGTTGATGTAGTATTTTAAAAACTTTTAAAGTAAGTTTTATAGCAGCTAATTTATTAGTCAAAATAATCCCCCATTTCCAATGAGGGAAGTATATTTCAAATCAAACTTAATTACGGCTCAGAATTTAGCTGCGAGTGCACGTGCATGCACGTAAAGTGGAAAATAATTTAGCTCTCTTTGAATTAATATTTTTCTATAGTTGAAGTGTTAATAAAATTACAAAATAAAGGCACGCTTTGGGGAAATTAAGACACCTTCCTCGTTCTAGTTTTTTTATACACTGTATATTTTAAAACATAACATTTTACTTTTTTACGTAGAACATTATATGGACCGCGAAGAATTTCGTAACTAAATGTTCAAAATTCTAAAACATAACGAAAACAAAGTTATAAAAATAACCAGGCAATACAAATAGAAACTTAACTGAAAATATTAAATATATAGCCTTCCGCTGATGTCTAAAATTGTCTTCTGCGCATCGACTCGTACGATATTCCGAGCCGTCATAAAGTTTGAATCGCGTGATACGAGGTCGTAGATCTTCAGCGATACAAAATAATTTCGAGTAGATAACCAAAATCTCAACTTTGGTTTTCTATTCGTAAGTGTTTAGGGGTCAATGGTCAATACGTGTGTACAGCTTATCGGAAGAAGTTGTAAAAGACCAAGGATCGTCTACTTTCAGGTAAATTGTGTATTCATTTTTCATTTACAGTATTGTTACATTCTAAAACAAAACGCGTTAGTGAGATACTAATTCGTGTTGAATCGTGTCACGCTTCAGTATAACATCAGATGATCACTTGATTTTTAGATATCTACATATGTAATAACATAACATGGCTAAAAATAACTTAACACAAGAGGGATTGTGGTAGTCGAAACAGCAATTTCTGAAAACTATCATTTATTCATATTTTAATAGTTTATTTATTATCTATATTTACTCGACACACGCTCTTCTGTTTTAATCATTTGGTATCGTCTCTTCATTGGTTATCTGGAAGAGATTGGGTTTACAAGAGACCGCAAATTGCTGAACCATTTCCAACCTTTCTGCTCTGTTTACTGTTTTCCTTTTTGTTTTATTTGATTTTTATGTATATTGAGGTGTGGAATTATGTATAAATAAATAAATTTGTGATAGAATTTGTGTTTAATATTTAGATAAAATACCTTTTTCATTTTCCTCATTTCCTTATTTAGGATGTATATACATACGGTTTTGTATTTGAGAGGACTGAAGAGTTATTGTTGATGTGTTATTGTTATAAATTTAAACAAATTGATAATTTTTATTTTTTTCCTCTGCCCTTGTATCTTTGTCCTAGTTACAAAATGTAAGCAATATTAAAACGGGGCGATTTATCTTCATGATACATTTGCGATTTATTGCAAAAACTAGCTACAATAAAACTTCGAGCACCAACAATAATTAATATAATTACAGTTATCTGTTCTGTTACGGTTTCATTCTTTTGCAATTTTAAAGTTTTAAAATATGAAATCAGCCATTGCATACAATTAAAAAAAATAAAATTTTTTATTGTACGCAATTAATAAACACAAAACGAAATATATTTGTATTTTGTATGAAAAGCGGATGGAGACCCAAGTTTCAAACACCTTCATAAAAACTGAAAACTATACTGTTTTCGGCGACTCGTTAATAATTTAAACATGGTTGAGATGTTTATTTTGTTATCTCACAATAAGAAAAAATCATGTCGACTTATACAATGTTTAGTAACGGCCTAACCACGTTTTCATTGATTTTACGCATCTTTTTTCTACGGATGACTAAGCTACAAGTTGTGTTCACTACAATACATTGCAAATATGAAAAAAAGTTATTTTTATTCATGGATAAATTCACAAGCAGTTCATACGGTATTAAGAAAACTCCGTCATAAACCAGAAGAGTTTTAAAAGCGTTAAAAATAGTCTTGTCTAAAACAAGGCACACAAAATGAATAACGAACGCACGAAGATTGGATGATTTAGCGTAGTGTTTTAGATCTAGATAGGTCTAAAACACATGCGGTCTTATGGATACTCAACTACATCGCAACAGAATTTTAAGGTAACTCGTCTTATCACGACGAGTGATGACGATGAGGCCATCGACTTTTTAGAGTTTAATCGATATAAACGTTTACCGTAAACTATCCAGGAGTTAATCTAGGTCGTATTTTAAAGCTGACCTCTCTTTTTTACCTCTCAGTACTATTTTAATTAATAAACCTTAATTTTTTTTAGACAAAAAACGGAATATGTACGAATATTGTTGTGACATTTAAATTAAATGCAATTAATTTACACGACTTGATTGAGTGTTATATGATGTCATGTAGCTGATTCATTTAGACAAGCAAGATGGAATATTAAAATTTGAAAGGATTCCTAGTGATTCATGTATTCATCACCTACCGATATAGAGTATTGAGGTGTTCCAACTCGTGTCAAGGATTTAGGAGGCATGTTACGTGTTGGTGTCGTATCTTGCATGGCCGCACTTGTGAGAACGGAGAGTAATCGCGACCGGCCAGGAGGTTATCATGGCTGCGATATACAATTAAAACAATAAATTGGCGTCTCCCGTTCGGTCAAAGTCAGTATAGCGCGACAACTGTGTCGTGTTCGGCGACTATTCATTAATGAATAATTAGGAAGACGCTGAAATTGTAACGTAAGTTTTTTTTTTTTAAATAAGGTTTATATTTTTTTAAATGATGAAATATTAAGGAAATATCTCTGACGACAAGCTATTTTTTAGTAAATTGATAATTTTATATTTTACAGCAATATTATTCTGTGTATGTAAATTATAATACGTATTATTTTTACTTCTTTAGTGTACGTTTATTTAATAGAATAATATTTGTTAATTTGTTGGTGCGACTTATACAATAAATAAGACGGTGTTTAGAGTAGTTATTTTAAATATGTATTTGGGTATAAATTGTAAGTTGAAAAATATTTTTTAATTTTGATTATCTCATACCTCGAGTGTTGACTAACTTGGTGAATTTATTAAGTCGCAGGGTCGATTCATAGCACAAACAAAAATATTATGAGTTTTGTTTTTAAATCACAAAAATTTGCCGTCGCGTTTTATAGTGATGAAATAATCCACAAGTCAGATTTATATATTACTATACATTGAAGTGACAGTAGATACCGAAAAAAAAACTTATTTTTCCAAAAAAAGTAATTGAGCTATGTATCTTTGTCCTATGCCTATTTATTCACTTTAATGTTTCAAATGCCTAATATATAGACGTTCAGACACAGAATTCCACAAAAATATAATTTTGTATAAACATAAATGATATTTAAAGTTTTACATAAAATATAAAGTTTTCTAGTAAAAAGAGATATAAATCGTAACTCATCAAAAGCGAATAGGCTTTTAACTATCTTATTAGTTCTCAATTATGAAATAGGACAGTCAATCCCCACTAGGCACAACATTGTAGAAATTAATGTTCAGTGCAACAAATATAAAAACGAAATTTCCTGTTTTTTTGTCCCAACTACTAACTACATCGCAATTCAGCCGATTAGCTACTAAAACAGCACCAGGTATCCTACGACCTAATCCATGCTGAGCCAATAATTTTTAGTGTTTATGAGTATTCAAATAATTAATTTACTTTAAAATTATTTGTTTTATGCAGAAAATATTTACAAACATATAAACATTTTCTCTTTACAGGAGGTTCTCTTTCAAGATGAAACATTTGCTAGTCATTGCCGCCGTTACGGCTTTGGCCTTTTCAAAACCGGAATTTTATAAGGAAAAAGAGGATTTTCAATACTCCAGAAGCTCCTCAGATGAAGGCAGTAAGTCGGGCTTCTATGGTGCACAAAGAGGAAATATGGGAGGCAACTATGAAAAAGCTCACAACATGGATGGTTTAGCTCAGCACCAGATGAGCGGACTCGTGCGCACCGTCGAAGGTGAACTGGGAGACGGTTACAAGACCAGAACCGGCAGCGTTTACAGCGCCGCCAACTCTAGAGGCATCTACGGCTCGGGTAACTATGATTTAAGCAACCTACAAGGTAGAAATTTCGAGGAGACCGAACCACTTGATAATTCGCATTCTTCAATGATGTCACAAAGCTCAGGATTCAGGAGTCATTCTAGATTAAACAGCGGCGCATACGGCAGTAGCAATCGCGCGCACAGCTCAGATTACAGGGGATACCAAGCCGGCGATCAATCCCAGCATTATCTGCAAACGGATAATTTGCAATCTGCAGATAATTTACAGAGCGCTCAAAGATACAATTATGGAAGTGAAGCCGCTCAGTACTCGAGCTCAGGCTTCCAGAGCCACCACGACTACGATCAAAGTGGCGCTAACTTAGAGCACTCGGGTGCGTATGGAAGCAATACACGTAGCCGCATTCTCACTACCGCTCCCGTAAGAATTGTCGTCAGACCCGGAAGCAGAGTGACCGTACCGCTCACTGCTCAAGCCTATGATGCTGAGCACACCGATAGCTCTTTTAATCTTGACCATAGTAACATTAACAAAGAAGCGGAGTTAGTCAATACCGACGGGCAGCAAATGACCTACAGGCCCTCAAATACCCCTAAACACTATGAGTCCTCATACAGTTACCGAAAGCAATGGGAAAAACATAATACTCAGCCGATCAGTGTTCCTGTGGCTGTACCAACAGTAAATCCTTTTCCTGCACAGAGTGAGACACGTGGCATAAACGAAGAAAACAATTTAGAAAATACTCAGCAAAATTCAAATGTTAATACTTACAATTCTCGAGCAAGTAACAGTGCATTTGCGGCCAATAAACTGTCATCGAGTCAAGCGAGATATCAAGCAGGTTATAACACGAAACAAAGCTCCAGTTCTTCATTGGCTGCAAATACGAATGGATATAACACTGGTAGACGCAGTACTTCTTTGACCGATACTTCTTTATTAGCTGCAAATGCTAATGAATATAACACAGGCAGTAGTAGTTCATTATTAGCCTCTAATGCAAATGGATACAAAGCAGCTAGCAGCAGTTCTCTTTTAGGCACAAGTACGAATTTACATAACATGGAAGCACATAGAACTAATACTGAGGCAAATGCTGAAAATGCTGCTGATTCGGGAAATATTGTGGAATTGCTAAGTTCGAAACCTAAAAGTTACCATTCTTCGTATTCGTACCACAAATCTTGGGAAAGACAAGGCGATCCTTACGTAATAAAACCAGCTGGAAGTGGCACTTTCGATGGCCAGACATCACAAAAACTATCTGCCGCTTCAGCAAGCCATGGGGCCTATTCTTCACATCATTATGGGTCCCAGTATCAACAGGCCCATCAAGGCTTATCACAAAACGGATTCGATAGTGATTGTGACGAAGAGGGTCATGTCCGTGTAGCTCGTTCTTCTAACCCAAGTCAAGATCAAGAGCTTCAGGCTCACCAAAATTTGTACCAAGGAGAAGAGGAATACGGACAACAAACACAGAGCCGTTTGGAAAATTTAGAAGATTTAGGGCAACAGACACAAAATCAATGGGATAATTTACAAAGTTTTGGACAACAAGAGCAGAGTAATTGGGACAGTTCACAAAACTTAGGACAACAAATTCAAAACCAGTGGGATAACTTACAAGATTTAGGACAACAACCTCAACACCAGTGGGACAATTTGGAACATTTAGGACAACAAACACAGGAAAAGTTTGATAAGCTGGAAGATTTAGGACAAAAACCTCAAAACCAATGGGATAACATTGAAAGTCAACAAACGGAGGCAAAATTTGAAACCTTAGAAACAATGAGCCAACAAACTCAAAACCAGTGGGATAATATGCAAGAAATCGGACAAGAGACACAGGGAAAATTGGATAAGCTAGAAGATTTGGGACAACAATCTGAAACCAGATTGGACAAAATGGAAAATTTTAATCAGCAATCTTCAAATAAATTGGATAGAGTACAAGATCTAGGACAACAAACACAGGACAATTGGGAGAACACACTACAGCAGAATCACAACTGGCAAAAATTGGAAGACCTCAGCCAACATACACAAAGTGAGTATGTAAGGTAATTTAAGCTATGAAAAATGACAAAAAAAAATTATAAACTTAGTTCATATGAACAAAATACAATAAAATATTAAGTCTGCCAGTATAAATTAAATAATATTAATTCTAGTTTTACTAGATAAAAAATAACATCGTTACTATTTAATCAAACTGAATTCTACATAAAAAAAACACACATTTCTCACATATAATATAACCCCCAATAATGGTTCACGGCAGTTTTTTTTAATTTGAAAATTATATAAATATATAAATATTATAAACATACTAAATATTATAAAATAAACGTTTTCGCAAATAAATAATGACAACTTGAATCTTTAAAATAGGCGATCTGGAACAACAAATAGGGGCCCAAGGATTAAAAACACCCAAAATGGATGCTTATGGCAAAGATTTAGACAATTTTGCTCAGCAAGAACATGGATCATGGAATGTTTATGATCTGAATAATATTCAAGATTCTCAACTATCTAACAAAAAGCACGACAGTGAAAGTAATTTATCACAAAAAGAAAATACAGATTTGATTGGGAGCCCTTGGAATAATTTATTGCTTCATTTAGACGGGATTCAGCAAGAAATGTCAAATTTCGATGTGAATAACAACATTCCAACCCATACTTCAAACAAAAATGTTGACAGACCTAATGAAGGCCAAAACTCATGGCTGCACGAGTTTAGTTCTTCAGAAATATTTCATAACCAACAAACACAAAATACTTGGAAAACAATGAAAGAAGACACAATTCAACAGAAAACATTTGATCAAAATGAAAATTCAGCCTTTGATACTAATAATTGGCATAACCTTCATCATTTACAGACACAAACAAGCTCCCATACACCAACTGAACAAAATTCTTATCCATTAGGTGGTACTTGGGATAAAATAGATAGTAAAGCTACAGAGATAGAAAAAAGCTTTCATACACAAGATGAACAAAATTCTTCTCTCTTAGGTGGTCTTTGGGATAAAATTGATGGTATAGCTAAAGAGACACTTAACGACAATGATGAGGATAATGTTACACAAAAATCTAATAAAATAAATTCAACATACTGGACACAACAAGAAACTAACCCAAGTGTGGCTGTGGCGCACAACACACATGAACTACTAAACCCCGATATAAATACAAATTCATTCAAACCAAATCAAGCCAAAAACGCAAAGCCAATAGATGTAGGTCGTGGTGACATTGGCTCTGAAGATACCGATTTAATCTCAGAAACATCTGAAATAAAAAAACCTTATAAAACATCAAATGAAATAGAAGCTTTGAGTTTAACTAAAAAATTAAATAAACCTGACTCAACTAATGAAAAAAACAAATTCAATATTTTAACAGATCATGAATTAAAAATAGTACAAGACTTAAGAGAGAAAATAGAAAATGAAGAAAATGATGAGGTTTCAACAATTTCAACAAACCCAACATTTTCAACTGATTTAGATAAAAATGTTTTAGCTGACTTAAATGAAAATGAAGAAAAACTAGTACAAGTAATAAATCATAAGTTTACAGTTAATCAGGATAAAGATAATACCAACACACCTATTAACACTGTAACAAGAGACATTTATAAACAACAGTCAATAAATAAAGAAGATATTGCACACATTACTGATAGAAATCCAATGCTGCATCATCTCAATCATCAAACAAATATCCGCGCAGAGTGGGATCAAAAAAATATAGGCTATGAACAAACCCCTGAATTACAACAGCAATTTGACGATTTTCAACAAACGCAAGAGTCACAAAATGAAATGCAATTGGAAAACTTTGGACAGCAAGTTCAAAATGGTTGGAATTCTGAAAATAATCTTGCACAAGTTTTAGACCAACAATTATTATATTTAGGAGAAGTTACACAAAAGAATGACGAGGAAAAAATAAACAAAGAAATTGAAGAAATTGAAGCAACACAGCAAACTAAAGTTTTAGCACCCCCTGAATCAGAGACAGAAAAGCATGGATTTTGGAAGTCAGTAGGCAATAAACTAACAAATGCTAAAAACAAAGTAATTTCATGGTTTTCTTAACAATATAAATAACATTTAACACTAATTGGCCAGAAAACCTATACTTTTAAAATATTATATAATGTTATGATCTATGTACATATTACATTAGATGTATCTCTTATCTATTAGTAACAGCAAGTATTAGAAATTAAAATGTTACATTGGCTGAATAATGTAATTAATAAAGTACACAATACATTAAGTAATAAAATATATGTATATAAGTATGTTTTTTACCATTTTCTCTAAATGATACTTTTGCTTTAATGTTTCTTTAATACACTTTGTATTTCTATCAGTAAACTGTATACTGACCTCTGTAAGGGAGTTAAAGTATTTGATAAATGCCCGTTGCTGGATTGAATCTGAAAATAAAATGTAATTTTATATATCTTATTTCAATAATTGGATCAGATGATGTATTGTTTGATCTAGGATAATAAAAGAATGTGAATTATTTTGTTTTAATTATTTTATCTTTTACGAAAATATATTAACTAAACTGTTTTTGCCAAAAACAAGTCTGTTAAGTTGCCAGAAACAACAATGTGGTAACAAGTAATTAAAATATAGTCATAGTTTCCAATTTAGTGGATGCAAGATCAGATCAGCCAAAGACAAACCTAGCTTATAACTTTTATAGTATTCAGTTCAGCAGTTTCCAATATAGTTGCAATATACACTTAGGATATCCTTTTGTGGGTTATTTAGTTCTTAATGCAAGGGTTTTTCTGTGAAATGAGGTAAAAAATGCAGGTTTTTTTTTGTTTTTATTTACAATATTGATAAAGTAGAAATTATAATATAAACTTAAAAAAACATAAAAAAAAACTGAAAAACGTTAATCATTAAAAAAATTCAAAATTCAACTTTGTGTGATAAATCTTAAAACAAGGTGTCAAACATAAATCCTCATTTCTGAAATGGTGGTAGGCCATGTATTTTCAACATTGGTGGAAGAAGTTGATGGTCTTTCTCTTATAGTTTGTGCACAGTATAAATTTGTTTGGTCTACAATATTTTGTACTAATTCGTCATCGAAAAAGTAGTTGAAAAATTGACTAGGTTTTGTAAATGATGAATTTTCCTCATTTCTCTGCAAATTTGCAGTACAGTCAAAAGATGTTGATGCTGCGGGTATATCGGTTTCATTATTTATTTACCCGTCCATTCGTTGGATATATCGTTTTGCGATCGATTTGAATCTGTTTCATTGTCTGAACTAGAACTCAGAGCAGAATGATCAATACCGAACTTCTCTCCGCTATCACTATTGCTTTCCATTCTGCAAAAAAATTAAAAAAAATCTGATAAAATAAATGAAAATTGTTGAATATAGAAATTGATGCATAAATATAAAGTAAAAATTACTTACTTTATGACCAAAATCAATAAATAAAAAATATTTCCAAAATAATACACTTAAAATATGCAACTGAAAAACACTGCATAAAACCGTGAATGGAAAGAAAAAGCATGTCTGAACGTGTTTATTTATGTTTGTTTTGTTATACTCATGCGGGCGCATGCCACTGCCGCACGCACTAAATTCGAACGAGCATACAATAAATATACACTAAGCTCTATGAAATACAGACTGGCGAGAAGGTATTGCTCCAGACAAAAATATAACCATAATATTTATAAGTGGCGACAGGTACTCGGGATAGTGCAAATCGGAACACATTTGATGCCCGAGAGGGTCTCGTTCGAGATGCTTAAGCGGTTAATATTCTGCCTATCTCTTACAAGACTTATGCATGCCTACTATGGGAGTCCTGTGTTATCAAACCCGACTAATCTGGTGCCCTCTGTAAATAGACCTTAGAAGAAATGGATGAATTGTATGAAAGATGACATGATCAAGAAGGAGTGATAACTGAAATGATGGATGATATATCAATTTGGAAGATGACAACATGTTGTTCCAACCCCCATCAAGTGGGAACAGGGAGTGTGGATGATGATGCATGTAGGTCAGCTGTATTTGTTTTCATGTTGCTAAAAATAAATGGCATCTTAATGTTGCAGTAAAATATTACAAATTTACTCAAACCTACCTATTTGATGCCTGCATTGACTATATTTATAGCATATTTGGTTCATAAGTTGCTTAACAATTTAGTTGTTAGGTAATTCGTAAAATTCAAAAGTATAACATTTACACATATTGTAATGTTTTATGTATATTAGTCATTTTGTTATGATTTAGGGGTATTTCGAAATTAATTCTTGTTTACAATAATATTTATTGGAAGCCTCACTCGAAAAAGATACAAAATATTGGATCTATCTTTTAAGATCGCAATGTATTTATGGCTGGTTCTATTATTTGCAGAAATATTAACAATGTTTCAAAATTCAGAATAGAAACAAAGTTGAAGTTATAAACTTGTTGAGATAATGATCACAAAGTTTTACGATATAATAACAATTCAACGCACAACAACTAGCATTACTTTATTTTGTTAGTTAATGAAACAAAAATCCGATATAATATAATGCTTACATATCTAAAAAAAACAACTCACTCAAGACATGGAGGACATAAATTTATTACACCTTACCTAAATTCAAAGCTTGAATAGGTTGTAAAGTAGACATAGTTTTGAGCAAAATATAAGAAATATAAATATTTGATAACAAAATAATCCATTCAATAACTGAATAAACTTAAATGTCAAAGCCAAACTGAACAAAAAGTGGCGCGCTAAATCTTTCAGTGTTTCTAGTTTCTATGATAGGTTTCTACATTTACAATTTTGTTTGTAACAATTGTAACAAAAAAAAGAAACAATAGAAATCTAAAATTATTTGGTAGGTATAATTCTGTAGAAATTTTCAATTTATATAACAGGCATGATTTTATATTTCATAGTCTTAATATTTTAACCCAAAATCTTCAATCAATTCTCGGATCTTAGTAGAGTGCCGATGTGCTTGAAGAACTTTGCTTTTGTGATTTTATAGGAGTAGGAAGTAAATTTAAGGAAAATTATTTGGAAATTATAGTTCATATTCGAAAATAACCAAATTTTCATCTCCATGGCTGCATTTAATGTTTAAGTTAAATTTCTGTATTTTATTTAAATAAGTTAAATATTTTTATAAGTGCAACTAAATATTTATGTCTCTTTTAATTTAAGCTCTCCACTCTCCACATAGGTATTTAACGTTGACAATGACAATCCAACATAGACATTAGATTAGACTTACTGAACTGACACAATATACAGGTCATGCCAATCGTCAATCAGTGTTGTCCAGAAATCAAGTTCTGTGTTTTTAGTAAATAAATGTTTTCCTTCATTTATTAAACTTAATATGTTGATATTTAAATGTGCACTTATCATACTATCGTCAACTTATATTTTTTCGTGAGTATTTATAAAACATTTGTTGTGGTGTTTGTATTTAAATTTTAGCAATGTTCTTAATTATAAACTGAAATATTACCATTTTGATGTGAATATTTTTAATATCACAACAATAACGCTAAAAACAGTAATGGTATAAACGTATACTATAATAAAATCCTAAAAAACTAAATGTTTACTGTTTTATTGTAACTTTAATGTTTCTAAAATCACATCAAATCTTTAATTGCAGTTAAAAATGTGAAATTTTTAGGTTCTAATCATTAAATTTAACAGGTTAACTTTTTTCAGTCTTTGTTTACAAGTAGCAAAAGAAACCAACTCTCTCGACACTGGCCTTGCTTTTTTGTATGTGGCCAGCGGAGCAATAGGTGAGAGGAGATTGTTTATCATTGCTTGAATTTTATTTGTATTAATAGTTTAAGATTAATGCATCAGTTATTGAATGAAAATTTACCCAGTTAGTATTTTGTTTTAATATATGTTACTTCTATATGTTGTACCCTTTAAATTTAATAGTTTAATTTAAATTTTATCTCATACAGTTGCAACTACATTTTACGCAAATAAGTTTTACTGATTTTATTTAAAGTCTATCCTTTATTGGATATTTTTGTAGAATTAATTTGAAACAGCCTATCAAGTATGCTTATGAAACAAAATTAATTTTCCAATTTTTTCTTTTACTTTTAATAATAGGTAACTCACTTATTGTCACTCCTTGTCAAACTAAGATATCGATTATCATATATCATAGATTAATATTGAAGGGAAGGTATATTGATACACCAAAACAAAAAATAACAATACTTTCATGGAAAATTAAAAAAAAAAATTTATAGCACTCTACCCTGGTATAATATGATATTAACTAACTGCTATAGAGCTAGAAGTGGCTATTGCAGCTGGCTATTGCATTGCAGTGGCTATTGGCTCCATTAGCTTAATATAACAGTGTAGATTATAAATTATTTTGTGTTTAGTACAATGCATTAGGTGCTTCTGCCCCTATGCTCTTAAATTTCATCTCATAAACTCTTTCGTCTTATTCTATTCCTTTTTTGTTCAATTCATGATAGGAGGTTGGAAAAACATTTCTTAGAAACTAATGTTTGTTAAAAGTTAGCAGCAGTACCAACACCTGATGAACTACTTGCTCTCGTACCATATGGTAAAATAATCAGAAGAGGTTTTGTTTCTCAGGTTGTTAAAAAAATTGGGCGAAATTATGTTTTATAATATTATCATAAATCCAACTTAGTAAAGATTTAGAAGGAAATGTAAAAAACTGACTAATGAAGTGTTAAGACTGTTAGACAATTAGTAAAACAGCTGGTTTTATAGTCATCAATATTCTAGTTAATTATAAATTATAATTAAAAATTAAATTGTCTGTTTAATCCAGAAATACCAATAATATTACCTATTTAGGAAGTTTACATCTGATAAAATTTGGGTCCAAATTAGCCGAAAGCATTCCACAATGCCTCTATCTATCTTCCTTCGTTTCATTATAAGGACAAAATAGAATTTTTTGTAATGGAATACTTGTTCACATTTTAAACATATTTGTATTAAATATAAATGTTTGTAATACTAATTGTTGCATAATATGCCATGAAAGGATTCACCATTTATTTATAGAATATAAGTACTTTTATCATTCATCCTCACATGTTTATAATAATGTATTTATAATATTATATCATTATTAACAATTGTGCTAACAATTTTTTGCAGCTGGGAAAATCATCTATGACAGATACCAGCAAATTCATGTATTAGGTTCACTAACACCAAATCCCAATGTGACATCCTTTGCTAATAGGATTGCTTCCTTTTCGGCCTCATTCCTGTCTCTGGGCTTCCTAACATATCTGTTTCTATTTCTGTTCAAGGTAAGAATTAACTAAGACAAACATTTTTATGATAAGAAATTAAATTCACCACACAAAACTTCAGTTGTTTTCAAGAAAAAAATTATTATAACAATAAAGTCTAAAATATATAAAGTGAAATGAAAGTGAACCCAATGCACTTTTTGAATGGACCTAAAAAGTTGTTTAAGACTATGGTTGTCACTGATTACTTTTCTTTTTGTAACACAAATTTTACCATTACTTTAAAACTTGTCATAAAAAGGCGAAGCAATTAAACTATTTAAAGAGTAAAATTTAAAAAAAATATCAATACAAAAAAAGATAATATGAAAAAATATGCACACATTTAAAAACCAAGTGAGAGAGACAGAGAGAAATATACCAGTGTTATGTTATTAGCAAAGCTAGTGAAATCCATTAAATTTTACTACAATTTACCACTTAAAATATTAAAACCATTGCCAATTTCCCACATAAATTCCTTATTATATTTATTATTATATTTAGTTAAATTATAGTAGTATAAATAATGCGGAACTATTTTGAGGGCAATCATTGTTATATACAATGCTTTCATCATGAAAAATATCGCAATACTGCAGTTTATCAAGATCGAAATGCTTCGTAACTGTTGTTTCGCAACGATAATGTAACTTTAATAATACATGTTACATATTTTTATAGTTTGTTGCTGTTCATTTCTTTATTCACTGGATTGTAACTGATTATTGGAATAATTTTGTTCATTAATAAAAATAATGATTTTCTATAAATAAACAAAACTATATAAGCTACAAGGTTAGTTTTGTTGGCTTGATTATGTTTATAGCCTTGAAACCAACTTATTGCAGCTATGAAGATGAACTGTGTGCTAATTACTGGTACTTTCTATTCTGCCCCACATAGCCACCAATACATCTAGCTGAAAAATCATTTGAATGTACTGTCATTGGATGATTAGATGATTGATTTTAGAAACAGAGGGCAATACATATTTCTCTATTTCAACTCTTGTTGGATTTTAAATATGTGAAAGCTCATTTAATTTTTTTTTGAATAGGTGGCCTATTAAAAAAAAAGAAGAATACATTGAACATATTAATTTATAACAATTTACAAAATTAACATCATTCACATCTTATATACATATTTAGTAAATTTATTTATACTGTCCATGAAATATGACAAAAAATTATATTGCAACTAAAATTATTGTGTATATTTATTGACTATATTATTGTGGTTTTATATTCATAGTTTACGTGTAAAATTCATAAACTGGCTCTTATATTTCGTTTTGCAGGTGAATAGTCAGTGTCTAATAGCCTTAAATATATTTATATGTGCTTTCGGCACTTTGTACTTATGGGTACAGGTAAGTACAATATACTTTTTTTATAAACAGCGTACATACCATACAACTTATCATACGTAATATTATGTAAAATAGAATGAAATACTACAACCGCAAGATTTCCTTGATGCTAAAATTATAAAGAAACTGGTGTCATCACAAGAACTTTTATGTTACAACATGTAACATTTACTATTACGTTCCTCCTCCTCACCCTATGATCGTCCACTCCTGGACATAGGCCTCCTCCATTGATCGCATCATTGGGGGAAAATGTGCCATAATGACCACGCTTGGCGGGGAAAAGGACGTTGTTGCCCGTCCTCCGGTGGTCTTTATACATCCAGGACTCAAGACAAACAGACATGTTCATGCACACAAATGTTTGTCCTGTGTTGGAATCGAACCCACGACCTGCGGCGTCAAAGGCAATTATCTTACCACTGCGCCAACCGGCCAGTCTACTATTACGTTACAATACCACAAAGGTATGAAATAGAAGCCCCCAAAGGTCACTTTATACAACGAAGTATATTCAGATTTCAAACAGCCTATTTTCGCTTACAATTTCATAACATTTATGACTGCATTTTTGAAATCATTTATCGCGCATTTTGCTACGTTTACTTCACTGAATAATATACATTGGACTGGTTTTTAACGCTATCTATATTCTACATTAAATATCATATTCTATAGTTAAATTTTATTTAATAATTTCTATAAAAAAGGACACTGACAAATATAATTTTTCTCAAAAAACGCGAAAATCGCTAAACACCTGCGTTTGTAAGAAATAAGTTTGTTATGGAATATGAAATGAAGTTAGTCTATTATTACCGCGCTCGGCAAGCGCTTGTTTGCGGTCGTGGGGCTTCCATAGACGTAAGAGTCAAACATCGCTGCTTTTCACTGAAATCCCCTTAGGAATTTCTTTCTTACTTTTTAATAGCAGCTTTTGGATTTCACACGGGTCAGTGTTGCGAGTAGGGAGCGCGAGTATATTTCAGTAAAGTTCTAACATGGTTATTATTTTTGCAATACTAGTTGTATAAAAAGAATAATTCTTAATTTATTGTTAAAGTTACTACTATTACAACTATTTTTTATATTGTTTCAGTGTGTTATAACAACATATATTTCTACATTGTTTTATGACAAAAACTTGTTAATTCTTCGACAATGTCTTGCCAATGTGAGCTTCCTTTTACTAGTTCTAATGGCCATTTTTGGAACTATAACTTCGTTCTTAACCGAAGGTAAATGGTATTTTTAATATAATTTTTCGATGGTACAATAAATATATAATAAATGTTTGATCCTCTGACATTGCGTAGAGACGTCGCGTCTCTGTATTTTCTGCCGTCTGTATTGTGAGGAGTGTTACGAAGAATTAATTGTTTGGATTAATTAATGCCGCTGGGTTTTGTTATCGCATTACGACAATCCAGTTATATCCCTACCACTTTGATGGTTGGCATTCCGCAACTGTGCGGTTTTCGCGGAACTTCCTGCCTCGCACACTTGCGTTGTGGAATGATCTGTCCCTAGCGGTATTTCCAAACCAATACGACTTAGAGGCTTCAAGAAGAGAGTGTACTTTTTCCTTGAAGCTTCTTTGCAGTTCCTCTGGTGTTGCGGATGTCCATGGTTTCACTTAATATTAAGCAACCAGCTGTTTATTTTATCACTTATTCTATAAAATAATGGGTAAATATTATAGGATAAAAAAAAAACATTAATTCCAGATGGTTCCAGTGGCTTCCGCGTTTGTCTTATCATCACGACTCTATGCAGCTACTCATTAACAGCTATTTTTTGCATATTTTTAATTTCATTTCAAAAAGAATATGAATACTTTGCCGTGGTAAGTTAAAACTACGATTAATTTAAATTTATCGAGTGTTCGATTTATTGTATTTCTTATAATAATATATGTGTATTTTTAATTTTAGGGTTTACGATCTGAATTATTATTAGATGACGCTTGTTCTTTGAATAATGCGTCACTCTCCGAAGTGGATGGTTTATTTCGGCCACAGGATATACTCTCCAGTGCGATCGTTATAAAGGGGAGTATAAGTTGTGCGAAGGTCTCTTGACCAGAGGCCGTGCCCGCGCAGGGCACGGTAACATATTCCAACAGTGGGGCTTCGAATCCCTTATGCTACGGAAGCTTTGGGAATACCCACCTTAATATAGGACAATTGGACAATGATAGTAACGACTGTTTACAAGACGAAGAAGTCCTTTTGGACAACGAGGATAGTGGTATGTCGTCGGAAGAGAACGAGGACTCTTTTAACGCGAGTGTTTACAATAATAATCATTTAAATAATATCACTAATGATATCGATGGAGTAGTAACGAAGTGCCTAACAAACGAATCACATAGTGCTGTGCATTGGAATGAAATTCCTTGTTGTTCAAAAGATGTTATCAACAGTAATGTTAATGTTAGAGAGGATAACGTTTACAGGTATAACTCTGCTGATATACTCAATGACAATGAAATAATTAATTCTGAATTTATAGTTATAGATTTGACATGTGATGTCGACGATGTGTGCGAATCGAATAAGTTCGGTCAGGAATTGATTAGTACAAATGTTTATAACGTGGATTGTGATAATGCAAGCATTATTAGCGTAGAGTCGAGTCGGAGTTTAGTTCCTGTCGCCAAGAACGAAATCGTCGCGTCGGAGAACCAGAAGTTGGTCAGCCTGTCCCTGTCCATACTTCTCGCGGCGATCCTGCAGGCGATGCGATGTTTCGCTCAGTTTTTGGAGGACATTGTTGTACCGCAGCGGCAATAATACATGTATTCTATCATAACCATATATTTTCTGTACAATATTCACTAGTTATAATGTATTACAAAATGTTATTAATATATTTAGCTACTGTCTTGTAATTATTTGTATTATTTTATAATCTACCAAGCGGTGAATTATCTCAGACTGTTGTATCAACGAGATTTCGTTATTTGAAAGAAATATGATACGCATTACTTTACTTTTACGTCTAACATTATTTTCTTGTACGTTCATTTTTATTATATTGCAAGATGGTAAATTGGATAGAAAATAATTATATATTTAGTTTTGGGCATATCCCAGAAAAACTTATGTCGATTTAATAAATGACGTCCTAAAGAAAGACGAAGATGGATGGATGTAGAAACGAGAAAGGTGTGCCAGGATCGCGTCAAGTTGAAATCCTTAATTTCTGCCTACCCCTCTGGGATAAGGGCGTGAAGTGTTATGTTATTTTTAGACGAATGGAAAAGAAAAAAACGCATAGGCAATCGCAGTAATAATTTAATAACTTATACAGAACATTACACAATTGTGGCTACTATTCACACACATCAAATAAATTATGAGGTTAAATAGGTCGTAGGTACATTAACCAATTTATGCTACTTATTGTCTCGTTGTCATTTCACTACAAGTTTATAAGGACGCCTCGTTTATCACTGTGATGAGTCTGTTGTTGGAGTTATGGCACTTTTTCTTCCACTTGATGGAGTTCCTGTGTTCGGGCGTGGGTTGGCTGTCGGGCGCGGCGGACTGCGGCGAGGCGTTGCCCACCACGATCGACCAGCGCCGGCCGCGACGCTCGTTGAGGTTCGGCAGCTCCGCTATCAAGT
This sequence comes from Papilio alexanor hazarajatica, assembly GCA_018246295.1. Classification (NCBI taxonomy): domain Eukaryota; kingdom Metazoa; phylum Arthropoda; class Insecta; order Lepidoptera; family Papilionidae; genus Papilio; species Papilio alexanor. Next base: position 2,267 of record DWLR01000776.1, on the reverse strand, counting down.
TGTTCTCGTACTCGCTCAACATCAAATAGTTCTCCACCTGTGTTAGCATTTATTAACCGTTTGAATGTCAAAAATGCGGAGTAGCGCGATCGCGCTTCTCTTGTTTCGCCAGCAATGCGGAGACGCGTGACCACGCTGCTGTTCGTTAGTATAATTTTGTTGTTTATAACAGTTGTATTTACGTCCATTGCAGTGTATTATTAATTAATTTGAGCTGTATGTAAAAAAGGAATTCATGGAAATTGTGCAGCAAAACACTCATGTAATAAGTGAGAATAAAAAACCTATTTGTTAGTAAAAATTACATTTTTGGTAATAATTAGAGTTAATTATAATCATTTTTAATATTAAAAAAAAAACTACACATTTCATTCCGCAATTGCGTGGAAAGAATGAACTAATAAAAAAGTTACATCGTCACCAATAAAATAAGTCATTTCAAATATTAATTTGCGCTGTGTACCTTGAATTTAGAGATGTTCTACCAAACGCAGCTATTGTACTGAGACGATTTTTAAATGTTTTTTGATAATAGGTAAATGATCCGGTGTATTCTTTTGTCAAAATAATTACCAATACCAATTACATGACATCTAAAAACATGTCAAGTTCTGTAAAAACAGAAACTATCATCCTTCATAATTTTTTCTCAGTGGTCCTTAGTAAATTAGAACTTGTTCACGTGTACATTTAAAACTTTGCTGCAATTGATGAAATGTAAATGATGCCAATGTATGTACCGCGAGGATCGGATGAGGCGACTTGTCCGCTAATGCGATTAGGGCTTGCGTAACGAGCTGTTGCGCTCCTATTTTCTCAAACTGTTTACCGGTGTTCTACATAGTTACTGCCATTAAGTAGGTCTGTTCTTATTTATGTACAGTGAAAGGAAAAAATAACTTGAGAAGTAATGGACTTAATCATAATCACGAAATGTAAGTATAATCACGATTATAATCTATATCATCATAGTTATTATACTTATTTTGGGTCTGTATTAGTTCGACTTTAGTATGAAAGATCACACCACCTGTTTCTACTGTCGAGCAAAAATGCAAATACTGCGTTCCGAAAAAAGGAGACATTAGTAAATTACCGGGACGTTAGATTTATCATTAAACGAGTCAAATACCTTTGCAGAATAATCCTTCCTTGTCATATATTATTGTTATCTACAAAGATAATGCCACTAAAGGGCTATGAATGTATAGTACTCGCATAAGATTAATATTAATATTTAACTCGGTCTGTCTCAACGAAACTGTTATCGTAAATGTTTATAATCTGCGGTGATAGCTTAAGATCATAATCGACAACTAATTACATTATTGCTTCACCGCCGATGTAGTTAAATAACACGTTTAGTTTGTAGGAAAATATTTTTTTAACTTTTTAAAAAAATATTACTTGTAACCATTCCAACTAATTTTAAAAGCTTGTGCTAAGTTGAGGTTCGAGACAATAGTCAACTCGAACCTAAGATTTCATGATCGGTAGTCCGTACCATAAGCATTTAGGCTATTAAAAAAATAAAATATTAAAATTATTATAAAACTCATTCTAATTTTACCTTATTACAACTAGTGATGCAATCACCGCCGCAGTCCAGGTCCTCTAGAAGATGTTCTGGTATGTCCAGATCCAGGTCCAAGTCGAGTCCCCCTTCCTCGCTAATGCAGGTGAGCTCTGGCGGCAGCTTTGCCGGCGGCGAACCCAGGCTGCCGGGGCCGATGCTGTCCAGCAAGAGATCGCGACTTGCTCTACCTGGTGCCACTAATTCTGCTCCTAGAACTTAAACGTCATGAGGTGGTAATGTAAAATTACTAGGATATTTGTAGCATTTACAGTCAAATGTTTCTGCACTATATAAATAAACTAATCTTTTATAAATTACCACCACACTAAATGAACGGGCCACGGGCCAACACTCGTAACACGATTAGTGTAGATCAAGCTAACTAGATGGCGTTACTTGTTTTGGGACGTAGTGTTTGCTATCTATACGTTTTAATAATTAGAATAATATAGAAATTTATAATAAAATATAGTTGTCAAAATTATCATAAATCAAGAGAGTGATTCAGCAGTGCAAATGAACGGTTAATAGTTTTACGCAAATCGATTTCAGCGTCAGTGATAGTTTCGTAGGATTTTTCTGAGGCGAATCATAGTAGTAGCTCTACCTGGTAGGTACACTGCCGGCCAAAAGTTTGAGACCACTTTATACACAGGTTATAATTTGCAAAATATTTTAAATCTGCGTATGA
>DWLR01000775.1:0-22145 GCA_018246295.1 Papilio alexanor hazarajatica | reverse complement strand
AGATCCGTTGTATGCGTAAGACGGTACTCGATACTCACCAAGCGAACGAGTATCGAGTATTTAGTTATACGTATTTTATACTCTTAAAGTATTTAGAACTTATAAGTATTTCATACTCTAAGAAGGGGTAATACGCGTTGCGCCTATATATAGGGTGACGGGTCTCTAGTAGGCGCAGGATCCGTCATCTTCTTGCAAAACGAAACACCAGCCTTCTTTAATTAAAATAACACTAGTTCGTAGCGATGTGCATTGTGCAGCTGGCGTACACCGAACGATGCCCTGAATGGCCGCTCCCTTCCTTTTATAAAGCTTTAGTGGTGGGGCTCGGCGTTCCCCACCCGCAGGGTGCATTCAGTAGTGGCGGATATCCGTTTGCGCGCGCAACTTATAAACTAAGGCGACGGTTCCGCGCCGTCACATACATTATTCCGTCAGATGGCGTGTGATACATACAAAGTAACCTTGACCTTTTTGATGCAAATTTCTGCGGCAATTGTTGTATATTTTGTATCATGTAAAATAATTACTCGATAAGGATTTTTTTATAAAGTGCTTTATCGCGTTCGCATTATTTTTCGCAGCAATGAAACCACTTTTAAATACAATTGGATTTTATTTGTATCTTTGACAAATCTTTGCCTTTTGGTAAAAAAAATTCATATCATTATTACTTCGTCGAACTCTAGCACGAGCAAAATCGTGATCTAATATCGCGCTGGCTGGTCAGTCATCACAATTAAACATACAAAGTGTGGCTTTATGACTCTCAACAATTGTTAATTAATTATTAATCATAGCGAACGAGAAAGTATAAATATACCTCTAAACTATCATTGACCTGGGGTACGCATAAGACAACATTTTAACACAGATTTTATATTTAAGAATTGTTTCAACCATTTAAGTCGTTCTGGAGTAGCCGGTAAGAATACTTACTGAGCGGCTACACCACTAACGCGACAGAACCCGCCATGACCCATGCAAGATATGACCGTCGCATTGCCTGACCACACCCGGCAACAAACATTTATTATTCTTTAATCGTATTAAACAAATATTGTGCTCACCTAAGGATATAAAACACAATAGCGCTCTGTTTTTTTTTTTTTTTTCATTTTAAACAATTACTCACATTTTTATTATAGTATTTATACTCGTTACAGAGATGGAAATCGTGCCCGAAGGGAAAAACTTCCGATTGGTAAGAGAAGACGAGCTCCCAGCGTTGGCCGATTTCTTAGTGCAATATATGCCTGAATCACTTAAGGTAATTAACATCATATTCATTGGCGGATCCATTGTTCTGTCTTAAACTACCTCCAGGAAGGTCAAGCTCCCCCAAATCACAATCCTGGTTCTGACAGTGTCCACATTACATCTTAGTCATCGTAGATCTTAAGTCACACACAATACGACGATAGATATAATGCATTTACTCTTAGGCAGGTGTGATTCTTTAAATTATTTTTATCTTAAATAAAAGAGACACAATGAAATTAGTCTCTAGCTATTTCCTGCTTTATAAATGTACCTACATATATTTAGCTTAGCTTTAACTCGATTTAATGCCTCAATGTTCTACAATCTAGCAATAGGATGACTGGTCAGACAGACATCGAAACACTACTGCTTGGGTTATTTACATCTATTTTGTTTTTCTTTTTCTAGTTTCATCAAACAATTCAAACATATCTAAACAACAAAGTTTGGGACTTCCATTTTTATGTAGCTAAGAACTGGCCGGAGGATCCGATCTGTCTTCACTTCCCGGGATGTACCAGTACGGTGAGAGAAACTTATTTATCGTCATAATCTCCGGTTACAGCACATGAAATGAACACAGACCTGCATGTTCCTCAACTTCATACGGAACTCCATCGCTTGGATTCCAGTATATAACTTTAACATACTTCAATGAAATAACACTTTCGAGGGGAATACTACAAGTGATTTTTTTTTATACAAGAAGATGGCAAACGAGCAAGCGGTCACCTAAGTGTCCGATACCCATAGACATCTGCAACAAGCATTTGCGTTGCCTACCTTTAACAGACAGACAAGGGGATAAAAAGAAAAATGAACATTACCTTCTCTTATCTATCCCCTTCCTCGTTAAATCCTCCTTCCCTTTTCACCCTTTCCTTATTAGAAAAGGGTGTGAAAAGTAAGAGGACTAAAATGCCTCCGGCACCTCACTCCTCAGACGAAACGCAGAATACTTCTACTTCACGCCAGTCTTCTGTGAGGTCGTGGTATTTCACCGGTCGAGAGGGCCATTCGTGCAACAGACGTTGTTGTTGCGGACTCTAGCACTGTTAAAATAATATATTTAATTTTAACGAATAATTCGTTGTCGAATCGTATACTGGAAAGTATCTTTGATGTAATAGCTGAAAAGTAAAAAAAAGTTGATTAAAAACTATTTCACATTTCCATCAAATATCAAATTAATTGGAATCCAATCTACGTACAGCGATTTCGCAAATTACATTGATTTGAAGTTTTCGAATTAACTCGTTAAAAGTTTTGCGTTTCGAGAAAAAGAAAATTCGCGGTATAAATAGAAGTTCTCGTCGCTAGGCGTTTTGAAATGATGCTTGAGTTTCACGTTATAGGCACGTTGCTTGACATTTAAAATTAAATTTTCAGCAAATTACAGACTTAATTTTTGCTTTGCAATTATTGTAGAATAGATTAATGTTAGATCGTTCATCTTATTCTGTTCGCGATTTGTTTAATCTATGATTAAATAAACTAAATAATATATGTTATTGCTCAAAGTATTGTTATACTGAACATATAAGTTTTGATGTGAGTTGTTTTTGCAAATGTATTGCCGCTAGCATATAGCACGCTAGAAGGGGTAACTGTTGTTACAATTGATATAAATTTTTAGGAGGCCTATGTCCAGCTGTGGACGATCATAGGCGAGATGGAAGGATGAATGGAACAAACGATTAGGAAAAAAAAAAACGATTGTCGAAAGTTCGCATATAAGTTCGACTACTCGACCAATGTTTCCTATTTAAAAAAAATAAAAGATTCTTTATATAAAGGAAATAACCTGAACAAGTTCATATAAGGCAAACGGAACGAGCTTTCTTAAGCGTGCTTTGAATATTTAAGGCCCATGCTGCCCGCCTGCATTCGTTCTCACAATACACTATCATAATAATTTAAAAACCTGCACATGAAAATGTGCACTTTCCTAGTATACAGTTAGTCATGCAGTCTCGTGCATAAATAACGTGACCTATAAAACATTATTACGTTACACCAATGAATAAGATTATTGTAACTTTATAGTCCAAAACTAGTAAGAAACTAAAGTTATCAAAATTCACACGACAAATTTAGACTAAAGTAAATAATGTATACAATTATTATCGTATACATTATACAAACATTTCTTAACCATTCAGAAAACAACGTTCTAACATTAAAAATTAATGTCAGATTTAAAGTTTGCAATTATATATAAAAATTTAATAACGTTTATTGTAGCTTTGGTATAGATGTACCTATAATTTGTAGATATAAATTTCGTGTATTTATCTGTTTTTTCACGACTAAAACTTATTTTCATTTAATAGTTTTAGAATCAAACCTACACATTATTACCTAAATAAAATGCAAGATACCGTTACATTCTTTAAATTTTTTAAATGGAATCCGATAAAGTTTTCGGCAACGGTTCGTTTAAACATCTCACAGTTTTAGCATCACAGATCAAGAGGCCAAACTAAAAGCTCGTTTAGAACAGTTTAGGTTAACATGTCTAAAAACTAGCACTTAACAACTTTAGCAAACTACCAGAATGTCCCACTCTGTAGAGAATGCTTATCCATCGATTTCATACGCAGTCTTTTGTTTTTCTTTGTTCATTTTGTGCATTGACTTAAAGACGATTTGAAGAATATGCGTGACGAAAAATGATAACGGTCATAATGGTAGATTTTTGTGTTTGACTTGTCACTGTTTGCCTTCATGAGGCATCTTATCCAGGCTTAAAGTGATGGAGCGATAGAACGTAACTAAGCTGCCTCGGGGACCTTGAGTCGGGCTTATGTAATTTGTGTAATTTGCCGGATTGAATTTTAATGGCACACTTGCCCCATTAAATTATTTTATTCCTAATTTTTAAATACATTAATTAATATATTGAATGTTATAAGGTTTAAATTAATAACTGCATTCGACTTTTGGAATGGTAAAAAATGTAAGGATTTTATTTTAACATTGTTTTATTTTTTTAATTATTTTTACAGCCGAATAGCCTCACATATGAGAGTGTGACGGTGTTCTGCCCGTCTGAGCGTGTGGAACTAGTCGACCTCTTGACCTCCGAGGACATTCTCCTGGACCTCAGCAAGCCGCTCTACTTGAACTTCACACATGAGGCAATCGTGAACCGTTTCGAGAAGCGCTATGAGGCCCACGACAAAATCACCGGCGACGTATATGTATGCGACAATCCGCCGGAAGACACCAGCGCTGATGAGTGAGTTTTTTTTAAATATTATCTATACTTGTTTCAATCTTGTGATGGGTGTGATGAGGTTGGTGATCTGGCAGTTGAAGAATGTGGCAACAAAAATGAAACTGAATATCATCAGAACATTTTACTTTTAATTAATAAAAAAGGAATTAGTACTTAAATCAATTAAAATTAAACCACTACCTGTCACCTCAACTGCATCACACAATTTACAATTAAGTTCGACGACGTACGATTACGATTTAAAACTTCATCCGCGTCATTCTAAGTTAATATTATTATAATAATAAAAAGTTCAAACGTTATTACGAAAAAGTTTTGTGACTTACGAATCAACAAAAACATTTGTACGATTCAACATTAAAATAAACTATTTTCTCTTTCCATGATGTATCTTGAATGTTTTGTTGAAATTATGTGGCTAAATAAAATCGTTTTTTCTTTTAATCTCTAGACTGCCACCGGACGTGGAGCTAGTCCGCTTGCAGCCGGAGCACATGAAAGCGGTGCACGATTTGTATCCAGCGAGTGACATCGAATGTTGTGACGTCTTCGAGAAGCTGGTCGCCGAGTTGCCTGCGTACGGCATCTTTGTAGAGGGGCAGCTCGCCGCCTGGATGGTGCAATCGTACTATGGAGCTATGTTCTCGATGCAAACGAGACCCGAGTTTCGGAGGAAAGGCTACGGGATATACCTCGCTCGGCGTCTCACCAGGGAGGTCGCAGCTCGCGGCTATAAGCCCTTCGTCGTGATTCGTCCGGAAAACGACGCCTCCCGCTCTCTCTACTCCAAGCTCGGCTTCGAGAAGCGTTTCCGGACGGTGCGTGCCGTTTTGCGCCCCCGCTAACTCAACGTTGATCTCTAGCAGATTTTATTTTTTTAAGAAAAAAAAAATCAATTTAGCTTGCGGTCTTTGATCGCTTAGAATTTTAGTAGTAGCTTAGGTTCAGAGCGGCTAGTGTTCTCGTTCTTCGCCATTAAAAATCTGCGTCACGTTCTTGTTAAGATTTCTTAAACACTGTAATTATGTATATTTCTAATAATACACATTTTATTTATTCACTCATAAAGCATACCAATAGTGATATAAGTTGTACATAAGCTCCTTGCGATACTTTTTCTGTAAAAACGTTAGCGGATTAAAGAGCGAGAGCCATGGCCGTTGCTGCGCCTTAGTGCCAGCCTAGATACTGGTCCTGACGGAAGTAACAAGTCAATAAACGTTCAAAGTAAACTAATTCTAAATTCGCTTGAGTTACTTGACACGGTAAGCTTTCTGTCGTTTCTTCTTCTTCTTGGTCGTTGCACTCTTGGCAGAGTTGTCGTGGTTATCAGGATCCGGAAGATTGGGTAGCAGACAGCGCCCGCCATACGACATCCCGCCACCTCTACCTGCGGCCCGTTAATCGTTTAGATGGACTCATTAAATGTTATCAAGCAATCGGAATCATGACTGACTCATGATTTCCGAAATCACCGGAGACTCGCTATAATCTCGTGTAACGCATACATAAATTTATAAACCTCCAGATGGAGTATTCAATACAAATTCGACGTTCAAAAGTGAAGTGAAGTGAAGAATTGGTGTCAGTGACTTGCTTTAGTTGCATGACGCGAATATGTAATAGCGTTACCTCAAATTTGTGAGAATGCAAAATTCACATAACAAAACCACTATCGAGTTTTTAAAAATAATATTTATCAGTACGACAATTTAAATCGTGTTTATAAATCAGCGAAAAATCTAAACTAAAATTTAAAAAGTGTTCGAAATATTTAAGCCTGTAAACAAAACAATGTTAAATGTCCTTATTTCGGATTATTTCTCTATTTATGGAAATCCAACATATTAAGAAAAAATATATAAATAAAAAAGGGAAAACATAAGAAAAAAAAACGTTATATGCGATTTTTTTTTACATGTAAATTTTGTAATGTAGCCGACAACACAAACATTTTATCCCAATTGGAGTCTTTTGAGGTAAAATGTGTCTTTTGGGGTAATCTTTTAATACATAGTTTAAAATGCACGGGACAGAACGTTACCTTCATCGCATTTAACTTGCACAATCAATCAGAAAAACACAACAATTTAGCACCCCTTAAATATATAGATATGTGACGCAACAGCAATTTAAATATAATAACAAATATCGAGCAATTATGTTTGTATTTTTGTAGAATTTCTTAATAATTTTTACTTTGGATAGGGAAATGAAAACGGTATATAGCTTTTTTAATAATTTAGTTTTTTTTTAATTTAGTGTAACGAGTGATTCAAAAAACTTAAGTGTGTAGTAACATCGTCGTTTTTATTGATGTGGGAAAACTTATATTTTATTCCTATGTGATTTGCTATTTAGGAAAGAAAAGATGTATACGAACTGAAAACTATTATGACGTAAAATTAGCTTGGAACATATATCGTGTAGGAAGTCCTTAAAGTGAAAAAAGCCATGTAGAAAGCGTAAAAATAGGTACATAAGTAGTTTTCAGTTTAAGTGCATAGCTTTTCTGTATACTTGGTTTTATATGAACATTGTTGGATTTTGAAGACCATATAAAATTTGATACGAAAAGTAGATAGGTAGGTACTTTAAAATGGTAATCTATTTTACAATTATATATATCAAATTATAGAGATATTATTGGAGTGTATGCTAATCATATTATATGAAAGGAAGATGGCTTTGATATTTAATTATTCGTTTTATACTTTTAATTATAGCGTGATACCTGTATCGATTATTTCTAAATAATTATTTTATAAACTTAACTGTATACTATTTATAGTGCAAATCTAATGAGATATATAAAGCAAAACGGATAATTGTGCGTATTTGCAAAGTAAAAAGCTGATGCTATTAAGAACAACCAGAAAATGCAAGTTCAGAACAAAACTGACAAGATAAATATACGAAATTTTTATCCTATAGATAAAAAAGATCCATTAATTTATAAAACAGCTGTCAATAAAACTATGGCAAAATCAAATTGTTTCAAATTTTAATGAAAACTGTAATATTATTTATCACACGGCTCGACCAATGTTTTTATGTTAACATTTTTTTTTTTTAATTATTCGAAATCAAAATTTGCTCAATACATAGAGCTTCCAAAATATTTGTTTATAAGTTGTAGCGTCCCATCTAATGTTAAGCGTTATGCCAAATTTTTTAACAGTATCAGTTATACGTGCTTGTAATATTTTTATACTGCCACAAGGGATATTCAAATAAAAGACAAATGTTACCATAACATGAAATTACACATCGAATTGCTATTTGGACAAACACGGCACTGGCAAAATTCAAAAAGGTACAATACACTTCCGCTACAAACAACCTTTTAACAATGTTATAAAAAACACAGCATGTTAAATAACGAAGAAAAATTCATTATATAAATAATAAAATATCATCACCACATCCGTTCATGCTAAAAGCTTCTCCACTTTCCTACTTTTTAGTAGGTACTTTCAAGTAGGTAGTTTGAACATTTCTTGAAATTATAATTGTAAGTAAAACTTTTTGAACATTTCTCTCTTGCCTAACAAATGTTAAAAGGACAAATTTCCGTCCTCGATATTGCAGTTGACGCAGTGTATTGCAAAACAATTTAATCAAAATGTAATTCTAAAGCAGCATACATGCAAGAATATAGTGTCTATCATATATTGTTTATTATGATTACCTTCCAAAGGTATTTGAAAAACAATAAAAACAGTACTTGACTAATTCGTTTCATTTATTAATTTTATTTACATTAATAACTATAGTAAATAAGTAAGCCCTTATTGCTGTTTAACAAACTAACATTTTTTTAAAGTTACAAAATTAAATTATTTGTATGTACATTTTTATTTTCTTGTACCTGTTACAGCTTTCTTTTAACATAAGCCTCCTCTAAAGATCTCCATGTGTCCCTGTGCCACACTTTTGATGTTGTCTTCCCACCGTTTAAATTGTCGTCCTTTGCTCTTTTTACCTTCTCATGGATACCACTCTGTTATTACCTTGGTCCATTTTTCCCGGTTTTCTCTTGACATATATCCTCTCCATCGCTACTTTTGGTTTCATCATATTCTTTTCGCGTCTTTAATGTTTGTTTTATTTTTTATTTCTTTTAGTTATATTTTATCTTTTATTATTACACCAGTTACACTTCTCTCTATACTATTTTGACATACCTCTATTTCATTTAAATTTATCACTATACCCTATTTCAAATGAATGCCTAAATCTTTTGAAAAAAAAAAACGTTCCTTACTATTAGAAAGCGTTCATTACAACATTTCATATTTTTATCGAAAATATTGTAATTTTGTGGAAATTGTGTAATAAGGTGAAGGGAAAATTGTTTAACAAAGATAGTTATTGTTGTTAGGTAAAGTGGAAACTTATCTGCAAATATTTTGGAATTTGCGGATTTTAGCATAAAATATAAGCATGTACCCTTTGTTTATAAAATTTAGACCTTAATTTTGAACAGGGTCTAAACGCCCATTTTTAATATGGGTAAAGGGCTTAAGACAAAGAAAAAGAAGAGAAGAAAGAAGAAGAATTTTACATAACAAAGATGGTGTTATCGCGCAAAAACACAAAAAGAAAAAGACATCAACATAAGAAAGCCTACTGGCATCTAGCACATAGAAGAGGGATAATGTAAGATAACCTGCTAAGTGTTTATTTTGGGAGATTATATCATTACTAATTATCATTACTAAGATTGCTTATAATTGTGATTACTACTATATAACTACAACATCTAGTAAGATGTTACCAGCGGCTTCGAACGCGTTCTAAATACTCGTGGAGCTAGTATTTGGAACGCGTATTTACAAGTACTCGTACTAGCAACACTCAGTACGCTGAATTAAAGTCAAATAATATCTCTGTTGCCTTTTTGATTTTTATATTCTTTTTTTATTTCTGATTTGGATTGCATAATTGGATTGTGATTTTCCTAAAGAGATTTGGATTCTTCTTTCTGTGCAACAATGGTATTAATAGTATTTCCTGCGTCATCGTGCTTCTTAAAGAAACAAGACGTTAAGTTGTTTAATTTTCCGCATAACGATGCTTTGAGAGAAATTTTGATTCAATTTACTCCATGATGTCCTGAACTTCGACGGATATCGCCACATCAAGTAATTTAAAGTAAAATTTGCATTAAACATTTTGGGATTAACTACACAATAAATACAACGGACAGATACAGGCGGAAGAACGCATAAACAACATTGTTTAATTTGCAGAGGAAGAAACTACCTATGGAGTTGGTAATTCTAATGTGGAGTTTGCAGTTCAGTATGTTGAACTAATCATATACGTTTGTATATGTGATGTGTTGTTGTTGTTGTGCAATTTAAGAACATTCTTGTACTTGACTATAGAGTAATTTACATTTCTGTTTTGGGTCTTCCTTGAATTCCTGATATGACTTGGTACTTATGTACAAAGTCTACTGTGGCATACACATGAAATTCATTGTTACTAAAACAATATTATGAAGGTATTATAAAACATTTCTTTTGATTGATTAGGCTCCAGTTCTGACAAAATTTAAAAAGAAAGGTTTGTTAAAATTACAAGCAAAATACAAATCTAAAATTGGTACAAATTAAAAAACGAAATAAACATTTCATTATTTCTTTTATTTTGTAAAGAAAAAATTAAGAAAAAAACTAAATTAACTGGTTGTTCACTGTATCCAAATATTATTATTAAGAATGACAAAAGAATGTCAATCCCTAAAAGCAATTTCCAATACCTATTTGTCTTGCATACTGACTGACCGATAAGATATACGCGTATTTATACCTATGCTATAGAGGTCAGTGTGCATACTACTAAACTCGCTACGAATTGTCAAATCGTCTCAACTGTCACATCTGTTGTGTATTGTGGAACAACATACTATTTCGGCCAAAAGCCTTGCATCCATTGCTGTTTTGACGCATTATGCTCTACCACTGTTGTCTCTTATATTTCAAATTTAACGGTTATCGAGTTACTGACTGTTATTATTAGCGGTTAGAATAAAATCCGTTTTCAAAAGTGGTACAGAGTGATATTTTCTTGTGACTTGAAAAATATAAAATAAATTGTGTGCAAAATAATACTGCAATGTTTTACTTAATTTATGGTGTAAGCTGACATTAAAAATATTTGTGATGGATATTTGGTGGTCAAGTTTTAAACCGTGAAGAAAATGAATAAAGGAGTAACTAGACCGCAGGTTGCTGCTATTGCTGCGCCGTCGAGGAGTGGCTCCACGCAAAATATGTCTGCAAATGTTAAAGTAGTTGTGAGGGTGCGACCGTTGAATGAGAAGGAATTGGAGCATAATAGCCAAATCGTTGTGGATATTGTAGACGATAAGATGCTGGTATTTGACCCAAAGGAAGAGATACGACCTTTTTTCTATCATGGTGTGCAACAACAAAATAAAACGTTCTTGAAACGAGCAAACAAAGAGCTTAAATTTGTGTTTGATAACGTTTGTGGGCCGAATGCGACCAATAAAGACGTTTTTGAAACTACTACTAAAGATATTATTTCTTCACTAATGGAAGGCTATAACTGCTCGGTTTTCGTTTATGGTGCCACAGGAGCTGGAAAAACTTTTACAATGATAGGAAATATAGAAAACCCAGGAATAACTTATTTGACTATGGAACACCTATTTCACACAATAAGTTCTTTCGGAAGTGAGCGGGAATTTGATATCGGCGTCTCCTACATTGAAGTAAGAGAAATATTATTTTATTCCTGTTTAATAATTTAATTTTATATTACTGCATAAAATTAATATTCTCATTTAATTACTTCTATATTTGGTTATACAGTTTTTATTTACCTAAGTTTGTTTTATGGCAAACCCAAAAATGTAAGTGTAGATGCAAAAAACAAAAAAAAAGTATCTTTATGGATATTATAAAAAAAACCAATAACAATTCATCACAAAGCCAAAAAATCCCAAATCAAAAATAAATAAAAAATTATTAACTTAATATGTGTAGAAACATTTTATAAATTATTATTTATACATCAAAATTTATCAATTTATGCTAAATATAGTTTTTGTTACTGAATTCAGGTTTATAATGAAAGTGTCTATGATCTTCTGAAGCCCTCTAACACACCATTACAACTTCGAGAGGACTCTAAATATGGGGTAATGATTGCTGGACTCACATTGTGCAATATAAACACTGCACGAGAACTTTTAAACTTACTTGAGAATGGAAACAAAAATAGAACACAACATCCAACTGATTCTAATGCTGAGAGTTCTCGAAGCCATGCTGTATTCCAGGTAACTGTTTAATCATAGCTTGATTCATATCCTCCATAAAATAGACTTGACTAATAAACTAGTCATAACAGCCCATAGTTGTCCAATGTTGATTGTAGCTATCCATTGGTGCATCCAGCAGGAGTAATTGACTCAAACCCCTACTAAAATCAGAATTCTTCTGTGACAAATTTTAAATCGAACTTAATGATTATTGTTTTAAATACCAAATCTAAATATCAACACCTTATCTTGTTCTAATTGAAACTATAGAAATTTGTGGCTTTTAGATTTTACCTCGCTAAAACCTACCCCATGAGGGCCAATCCTCCCCAAAATGAGGTCTAAACTACAATCACAATCCTGGATTCACCACTGTACCCATTTCTATCCAGTGTACACTGCACACCCAAAACCTTGACCAGATCATTGGGGCATCTTGTAAGATGATAATTGTCCCTAAGACTGGATTACCATTAGCCTTTACCATTATATTATCAGTTACTTACATCAACATTACCATTTATAACTCTGTCAGTCTTACAGATATTTTGAAAGACTTAAGAAAGATACTTCGAGGAACACATATTAAGGCCTTTGTCACACAGTGGACAGATATAGGCTGATGATGAAATAAATCAAATTAGAATATTGTTTTTAATATTCCTTGTATATTTATTGATACTTCAAATAACTTTTCCTCTCTAGTTTTATTTTATTTTTTCTTAAAAAGGTTTATGTAAAAATGAGAGGCAAGGCCAGCAGTCAACTACGTATTGTCAAGCTGTCTATGATTGACTTAGCAGGCAGTGAAAGAGCATCAGCTACTGGTTGCATTGGTGACAGATTCAAAGAGGGAGCTAACATAAACAAGAGTTTGCTTTCTCTAGGCAATTGCATTAATAAATTAGCTGATGGAAGCAGCTACATACCCTATAGGTAAGTAAAATCCCTGTAATGAAGTAATTTTATACATTTACCACTGCAAAAGTGGTAGACAAAGATTACACATCTTATTGTGATAGGGTTCACAATCTCAATAATCAAATAAGGGTGTCAAGGGTGGTTAAAATGCTGATAAAATTCTTAAATGAAATCCCTTACTTGATGCAATTTTTCAAAACCTCAACTCTCTTTGTCTATCTATACCAGGAATTCCTTTTTTAATGCAGTTATTTACCTTCATAAATACAATACCTTTTTTACGACAATTCTATTGCAGGGATTCGAAGCTAACGCGACTTTTGAAGGATAGTCTCGGAGGTAACTGTAAGACTGTGATGATTGCCAACATATCTCCAGCAAGTGCTAGCTATGAGGACACTTACAACACTCTGAAATATGCAGCAAGAGCCAGCAAAATACAGCTCAGTATAAAGAAGAATATTGTAGATGGCGATATGAGGCTGTCTCAGTATGTGAAGATTAATGAAGAGTTGAAGAAGAAGGTCAAGGAACTTGAAGCCAAGTTGTCATTGTCCACAGTCAAGGTTGTTGACAATAAGGACAAAGGTTAGTACTTTGTCACGTATTAAAATTTGATTTGATTAATATACGTATTTAGGTATATTTTGTGTGTTTTAAGAATTCATTTAATTTACTCAAGATGTATCTCATTCGTGCACCACTAACGCTAGTCATCAATATTTTCAGTAATGGAGGAGTGGAAACGTCGCATATTAGAAGAGGAATCGATACACGGCCACCTCGAGAGCAAGTTGCTCTCGCTGATGGCGCGGCAGCGAGTGCTCGCGCTGCGGCACCGTCTGCGCACGCAAGCCTTCAGTCACGTCGCGGATCTAGCGCATAGGTCTTCTTATGATGCTATGCAACAGGTATTGTATTGAGTCTAAGATTGTTGATACAAAATAGAACAACTTAATACAAACCCAGGTCTGCTTTAATATAGCGATACGATTGCCGAATCCGTAATTGGATATAAAATGCAGTATTTTTCCAAACTTACCTAATTAAGGAGGTGTTTGGTAGCCTACCAAATACCTTAAATAGTAATTAATTTTAAAAAAATAATAATAATAATAAACCCAACTGATTGTACCCTATGACACTCCAAGAACGAACACATTTTGAATGACACCTCAGTACAAAATCAGCCAAGCTGCTACACCCTCCTATCAGCTCATTGAAAATGAAAATATTATAATTAAATATTTATAATCAAAAACTATTTCATGACTTTATTTTCAATATTTGTCATTATAAATTGCTTTAAGGTTTCTG
Source organism: Papilio alexanor hazarajatica (assembly GCA_018246295.1). Lineage (NCBI taxonomy): Eukaryota > Metazoa > Arthropoda > Insecta > Lepidoptera > Papilionidae > Papilio > Papilio alexanor. The sequence continues at coordinate 8,103 of DWLR01000775.1, read as the reverse complement.
TAAGTATCTATAATGATAAGATTAAGCTGTACAATATATTTAACATAAATCTTTTTCCCTAGATGTGTTCCGAAGAGATACCCCGTCACGAAAGGGCGGCGGAGAATTTCGTCAAACAATCAGTAGGCTTAGATGCTAAAGTCAAGATCTGCTGGACCAAATGGCGCGAGAGTCGACTGAATGTACGGAGTTTGTTTGAGCAAGCTTTATTAGAATGTTCCTCTCTCTCGGATTTTATTGAGAAGTTGCAACTACAGAGCGAAATGAGACTGATCAGAGCGAGCGACGACCTAAGATACAAACTATTGTGTATAGAAAACGAAGAAATCAAAGCTTTCACTGAATATATGAGCGATATGCCAAGTATGCTCAAGAAGTTGTATTTGACACTAAAAGGATACGGTCAAGCCCCTCCCGCTTTGACGGCGGAGTATCTAGAGATTATGAAGAAAGCGAAACTGGCAAAAGGTATCACGTGGTGTGATTCTCAAGACGAGGGCGATGATCAGTTCAAATTCATATCGACTTTAGACTTGGAGAAACCGATCACGAATCTCAACCTCGACGTAAGAAAAGATGGCACTGTGACGGATTTAACGACAGATAGTGAAGATTTGACTGACATAGAAAATCGTGACCCGTTACGGAACTCCGCTATGAAACGTAAAGGTACGCCAACGCGACTGAAAACCGACGAAACAGTAATCGTCGATGACTCGGTCGAACTTTTAGACACAACAAGGACTCTTGGCTCTGCTAAGAAACTAAAACAAGAATACGACATTCCCATATACGAAAACGCTATCGATCCCAACAACTTGAATTCGACTTTTGTTCTGCCGGCGAAGATGGAATGTCTTAAGAAGCAGCCGCTTAAAAATGAAGTTAACTTAGCATCGAGATCAGCATTTATGAATAGGCATATGACTACACAGAGGATGCTTAACTTCAGTGATAAAGGTAAAACCAAATGTTATTGTATACATTTTTAAGCCCTGCAGGTTAACATCCCACAAGATCTGATGAATGGCTATTGGATGAGCAAATTTTAGATGATTTACGAAACAGACGAGCTTTTAGACTGTCGTGAAAGAAGTGTCATAGGTCAGTTAGAAACCTAATATTTAAATGTCTTCTAGATTATTTTTTTAAAATAAATTAACTAAGATTATTTATACTATCCAAACTCAATTTATGTTAGAAGGTTTAGTTTACATCATTGAATATCAGATTCGAATCTGACATTATAGCTATCTATACCCTAAACCAGGGGTCGGCAACTTGCGGCTCTTTGGATGTGAAGCTGCTCTTTAGTTACATATGCAAATATTATTTATGTCATAAAAAACATTCAAAAATCGTTCTGAATCGATTAACGAGGATTAAGCACCATTTCTATCTCTAGATATTTTTCTGATGAATAAATAGATTTTTTTATAAAAAAAAAACTTTGTGTAAGTATTATTTATTGTTGGCAAGAAAAAATTTTGTGGCTCTTTAAAAACTGTAATTTTTCTCTCGTACGACTCAAAAGTTTGCCGACCCCTGCCCGAAACCATTAGACTATTGAAGCTTCTTAAGTCTTGGTTTTATTTGAATGTGTCATAAATATAAATTATAGCATTTTGTTTTAATTCTTAGCTACATTTAATAAGCCAGTAGTGGGCAAGGCAATGCCCCTACGTCGCGTCCCACCTACGATTAACTCGCGCCCGACCGCTGGCTTTGGATCAAGTCTGTCGAGAGATGGCACTCCGCTACAACGAAATATGCAAGGTAAATATAATATTCTACATAGATCACAGTTGAGCTAAGTTTCCATATCTAATGTGATAAATCTTAAGAGGCTGTAAGGAAAGTGGGATTTAAAAAAATGCTGTTTAAATCCTACTTTCTTATCACCAATACTTGGCGCATTCGATGGAATAGTATTGTCACCTACAGGCAAAACTCAGTAACGTTATTGATTAATGCTAGTGCATTATAAATGTCACTTTTTAGACAACCTTATGGTAACTATCATCGACGTTTTAACAAACTTCTTAGATTTCGAATAGGTGGTTGGCCTCACATGTCAACCATAGAAATAACTACAATATAACTAGAACATAAATTTATATGATTTCTGACAAACCTTAGTATTAAGTATCAATTTATTATTGTTATTATTACATAGTTAAAAATAAATTTTGTGTAATATTTAGTTAAACAAATAACATAATATGTTCATACAATCTTCCAGAGGTTCCACGAATGAAATTCAATGAACCACAAAGATCAGTTGGTTACAAGTCATTCCGGGCGCGGGAGCGAGTCCAGGCGCATCCCTATACCAGACCGACGGGCACATCTACATGGAGACATTGAAACAGAATATGTTATGTAACTTAACCAGATATCTGAGGAAAAAAGATAATAATCCAGTACTAAAGGCAATTTCAAGCATAGAATAAAGCTAATGTATTCTAAGCCTATCATAGACGTCTACTAAAATTACTTTAAGATGAGGGGTATGATGAACATGAACATTCTCCGTAACCCAATGGTGTAGGCCTCTGCCTATATGTAATAAGTAGAAATGTGAGGTGCCAAATGGAAATCCATAATCTCTATTATGGATTTCCATTTGGCACCTCTCATTTCTACTTTCATACATCTATGCATACATGCTTTTCGCTTATGGGTGGTTTAATCTCAAGATTGCTTACCACAATAATTTTTGTGCTTCAAAGAAGTAGGGATAAGATAACACATAGTAGTCCAACATTATAGTAGTACTTCTAGAATTACTACTTAAAGATATGGTTTCCTTGGGGCATGCTTAGTTTCAGTACATTTTGTATTGGTGTGTTTTTTGTTCGATTTAAAGTATCTCGAGACGATCTTTTCGATTCTAATTAAAGGGTAAAATGCGTGAACGTCATTAGAGTTACGTGCATACATTTATGGCAATTAAAGCTCTATCTATTACTGTTAGGGAAGTTACTAAGTTAGCATCAAAATTACTAGAAAATTCAACTGTTTAGTCCTAGATTCATGAACTTTGAAAACTAGATGATTTCTCCCTCGGTTATGACATTTACACAAATAAAGACAAAATGCTTTCTAGAGTTAGAAGGCGGAACATATCGTCGCCAAAATTTGAATCAGTTCTTGCCTGTTGATGTTGGGTAATAATGGCTAGTTTTTGTTTATATATTTATTATATAAACATATAAACATTATAACTTTCCTAAAGTATCACAAATGATCTTTGACATCCTTCATCCCCCAATTCTGTATCCCTTTAGTATTCTGCGCTATCACGCCTTGTGATACATGAGTAATAAAAAGAAAGTTTAGGATTATTAACAAAACTTAGCAATAGACTTTGAAATATTGTATTTAACTTTTAATGAAACAATGTAGTGAAAGTAACAACGGTTTTGACGACGTATTTGAAATGTTACGGACTTGATGCCCACCTATTTTTGTATAAACAAATCGTTTTACTTGATATATTGCTACTAACATTTAATATCCCATTATTATTGCTTGTGTAGCTCGATTTTTATGTGAATAATTTTAGACATTGTGTTGACATATTATTAAGATTGGATAACAATATATTTATGTACCGTGAAGTGTTTCATTCAATGTTTCATGCAACATTAACACTGTTTAAATTTTGTACATATTATTACTAACTTTTATTTGAGGAGTGTTAATTATTAATTAAAATGATTTTATGTATCCACTGGTTTTATTCTAATCTATATTAATATTAAACTGAGGAAATTGTTTGGCCTCGACCCTTAGGAGGGAAGAAGAAAGAAAAACAACTAAATAATAATGTGTACCGCAGGTGTAAGTAAAACCGCGGAGCACAGCTAATGATATATATTGTTGCAAGCTGTTGGTCACCGCGTCAATGGATTACCAATAATTTCGTTTTTTTTTCTGAATTATGACTACTGTTAAGACAGAGTATACTTCTTCCTTACAGGCCTGCTCGTTTGCCTCCCTTATTCTACAAAACAGGGACACACTTTGGTGTTATATATAAACTTAAATTATATATACACCAAAGTGTGAAAGCCTACTAATAAAAGGATTTCAGTTTCACCAAAGAACAGCGTGATTCATGTGGAAGGTGTATGTACGTAATTTGTTTAGGGTTTGTCTAAATTTGTTGAAATATGACGACAATTGTTAAAAATCTCAGAAAAAGTCAAACCGCCTGGGAGCTTTCATCGAAAACGCTGCCCAATCCCTTTGATTTCTATTTTCGGGGATGTTGCTGGTAACGTTATTGACGGTTTTTACAGCTTCATCGGGTTCAGGGTTCTCGAAGCTGTAATCCAATCCCTTTGAGATATAGCAAAACACTGTATCGTGGGATATTCCATTTTTATAGGTGTACAGAAAAGTATGCGACGGCATATGTTTATTTAATTATTGATTTAGAATATACGAAAATATTTAAAACCTTTAAGACGTTAATTTTTGAATGAACCATAGGCCAGTACGTGATGTTATCTTTTAATGTATTACTTGGAAACCGTCGAAATAATGTCATAGCTTCCCTAACTCAACGCAAGATAGCGCTACCGACGTTTTTGCTTAAAACATTTGTATAAAAAGTTCCTAATGCCCGCTCTATAACCGATTTATTTTAATCTCTTTGGCTATGGCTTAAACGTGAGTTGTGATTCCACCATTTGGCAAGGAATGCGTTTAGAAATAAAAATTTCTTAAAGGTTTCTTAAAATTCGTATATAGTTCCATGATTAATACCAGAATATTCTATAAGTGGCATATTAAGGTTGCGGAAGTGCACTAGATGAGGGCGGCGGAGGACCGATCATTGTGACAATAATCGGGGGTGGGGCTATGTCCAGCAGTGGAGGGTCACAGGCTGAGATGATTGAATATATTAAACCGATACATTCAACAAATATCCAAACAGTAATCCAAAAATCTAATGTCATACAATAATATTGTATGACTTTTTTGTTAATATACTCACTAGGTTGTGCCCGCGACTTCGTCCGCATTATTACTGTGGGTAGCATTTTTGATACTTATTTTGCAAATAACACACATTTGAACTGACTTACTGCAAATAATTTACTTTGATATCCTAATAATATATTTATACACCATTTTTTTTTTCATTTTTTGCTATAACATGAAGATTTTGCGAGTTCGATCCTGCGTATTGTTCATTATGCACTTGGTAAGTCCCGCGCTCGCGCGACGTGAAGAAATCAGTTTTACTAATAATACACGTTTCTGATAAATATACTTATAGTAAACACAGACAGACATGTTTGGATTTTTATTCTCTATTTCATCCCTATATAGGTCGGAATTTCAAAAACTCTAAAACAAATAATTACTAATTTATCTTTTCAAATGGCTAAATATACATAGTTTCATGGATTTATCTATGTAATGTAATAACAATAATACCTATTTGAACTTTCGTCCCTTATTTCATCCCTCAATAGTCTTTTTATCGCGATTAAACATAACTTATGTCATTTTCCAAGGTTTAGTATATTTTAATATAAAACTTTATAAAAACCGTGATTTTGTTTGGAGTTTCTATTCGAACGTTAATCCCCCATTTCAACCCCAAACAGGCCGAAATTTTAAAAAATTTTAAATTAATGTTTATTTATTTCTTTAGGTTCTTAAGTTTCATGGTAAAAACATCTTCGAAAAATACGAATTTCCATACAAACTTTAATTCCTTATTTCAACCTGCTCAAGCTTATTTGTCGCGATAAAACATATCCCTTGTCCTTTCCCGATGTTTAGTCTAGTACATCTTTGCATCAAATTTTATCAATATCGGTTCAGTGGTATAGGCGTCAAAGCGTAACAGATAGAATTACTTTCACATACAGAAAATAAGTAGCGATTGCAATGATCGCCTTCTTTAGTAAGTGAACATTTAGTTGTTTACAATATTTAGGCCTTCGTTTACTACAGGGTATAAGCATTTATACTGTCTTTTGTTTTGTTTTTGGCATTCACACGTTGGTGCATTTAGCCATTGACAAGTTTAAAACTCGGGAACCAAATCGCGCAAAAATTGTAGGAATAAAGGAGCGGAACTTTGGAACGAGGGACAGGAAGCAAGAGAAAACATAGCATACAAGCATTTATACTCTTTGACTCAAGCGATTGAGAAATGTCATAATGTTATTTAATATAAAGCGAGAAGAGGAGAATAATGCAAAATAATTAACTATGTAGATGCTTCTTTGGTTACTATTTCAGCTACATAAGTAATTTATTGTATGTGAAAAATGACCACCTTGATCGCTAAAATCGACAAGTTGATAAAAAAAGAAAGAACTACACCTGAACGCAAAAATGACGATGCTACCAAGTCGTCAAATGAGATTCTTTCCGAGCTTTTTAGTGTATTTAATGCTGACCCACCGAAGATTGAAGATATTTCACTTAAAAAGTCGAAGAAAAGTAAAAAGAAACACAAAAAAGAGAAAAAGAAACGTAGTCGCAGCACAAGTAGCACTAATTCTGACGATAGTGAGTATTATCATAAAAGGAAAAAGCGAAAAAAGAGTAAAAGTAAGCGTAAAGAACGGAGTAGCCATCGTTCTCCTTCTTGGGAACGCTCTAGAACTCCAGTTCTTTTTAAAGAAGTCGAATTATCAAAATATAAAAATGATGTCAAAGTTGAAACTCCCACAATCAAGAAAGAAAGTAAGGTTAAAAGCGAATTTTCGGAAACTATAAGTATCAAGAAAGAGGAAGAAGAACCTGGTGCCTCCTCTTTTGATGCGAGCCTTATTCCTATGCCTGAATCTCCAAAAGACAGTCAGCAATCAGACAAGAAACTGGAACAATCTGATTATGATAAATCAAGAGGTAAAATTCAAATTAAAAACTTGAAATTCAGTGCAGTGTTTGAAGAGACTGTTAAGAAAGCTGAAGAAGAAGCCCGTAAAAAAGCAGAAAAGGTGGAAGATGGGGAGTGTACAGACTCATCCAGCAGTTCAGTGAAAGAATTAGATATTAATTCACAATTTCCAAAATCATCAGACCCAGGAGGCATCTTAAAAAAGCAAGCAGCTGAGGAAATAAGATTGTGAGTAGATTAAAATCTTTCTTTAGTACGGTGTGGGTGATTTCACATCACTTTTACATAAATTATCATTGGAAATGCTTAATATCAACTATGTCTTAAACTATGAATAATATAATTTGTAAATAATTTAAACTCGTTTGTTCTAATAAGTTAAATTGCAAAATTATATGTACTTATTTCAACATAATAACATAAGTAGTACAATTTGTGTATAGTGCTTTCATTACTGCTTTTTTAGTATTACCACATTATATTATTGTTTTTAAAAAATAAATATGTGAATGTAGATGTAGAAGAAGAGAGACACATCTCTCGCTTCTTACTTTTTCTTACTACCACAGCGTAGATCTATTTTTTATTTATTTTCATTCTTTAAATGTGTATCTTTTCTGTTTAAAATTCTTTTCCCTAAACATCAATGACCATTACTCAGAGATTAGGCCTTAAGAGCAAATGTCATTTATGCCTATAGTTTTAATATAATAACAAAATATTTTACAGGATTGAAGAAGAAAAGAATGCTTCAAAGAAAAGTAAAGCAGAAACTTCAGTAAAGACATCAAGAAAAGAAAGAAGTAGATCAAGAAAAAGGTATGGATTTTGAAGAAATATATATGTACAGAAAACATGTCTTTCATGTACATTCATCATCATGTTTAGGGTCAGGTAAAATATGCATTATTGCATCTGTGTAGCTTTCTGTTTACGCTTTTAGTTGTAATCCTGATAGTCATCTTCAACAAGCTAATTTCATATATTTAGAGTTTGCACAAAAAATCATAACATTATCTTAATTAAATAAGTCTTGGTGCATTATTTCGATTGCTTGCTCAGAGGCCACACCCCAGGTTTGACTTTAAAATGACTTGTGAGGGTCTTAAATTTACAAAAAAAATCCTATTTCATAAGTTACTATGTGCATTTACGAGGGTGAATCAAAAAATTCTTGGAATCAATATTAAAAAATGCAAAGATTTAAATAATAATATTTTATTTTT
>DWLR01000774.1:0-22154 GCA_018246295.1 Papilio alexanor hazarajatica | reverse complement strand
AACCATCAATATGGTTTTGTGGGTCAAAGTATATTTTTGTTTCCTTACTTTAAGCTGAAGAAATAAATAAAAAAAAAAAAAAATCGGAGGCCTACGCTGCTTCGATCTGAATGTACCTGTTCGTGGCCGTCATTCAGTCTTTTCGGCCCCATCGGCTATCCGTTCTGCGAACTATAACCAGCTATCGAACGTTAATTAAATTCGACTACCAATGTTTAAAACTGTTAAACGGTAGTCATGAAATTTTTATTTGCCCCAGCAGTGTGTTTGTTTTGCTCAAGTTCAAAGAGTCGAATTAAAAACCGTATCGATATCGACACTAGCATTTTATTAGTCAAACTGGCTGTAAAGATAAATCAGACAGAGTTAATGAATGCACAATGTGCGCCCCATTGTTAATCCGTTGTGCTATATTTAAAAAAGCCGTTTACCGCTCTAGTGTAGGTACATCGTAAAATTCAGTACATTGCATTAGTAAAACTTGTAAAACGTTTTTATTGTCCTCTAAAAAAGGTTTATATTATCGAACGAGGCGCACGGATTCCACGAAAGATTGATTTTTAACCAACGTCTATAATATAGATGATGATCTATATTATAGACGTTGGAAGGTTTTAACTGTCGCGAAGCATACTTCAATATTTCTATAGTAATCAAGTCTTACTAACGACTAACGTTTTTATTACAACATGAAAACGCGTATTTTCCCGCCATTTTACCTTTTACGGCGCCTCAGAAAAGGGGTGAATTCTAGGGGGTTCTAAAAGTTATCCATGATAGAAACACAGGGCTTGACTTCATGCTGGCTAGGCAAGTTTATTTTAATCTTGCACTTTTAAACCAAGTCTTATAAACCTATAATCATTGGGCACAAAACGAACGTCTTGAATCATTTATCGTTTAAAAATGTTTGTTTTAGTATATAAGAAAAAAGTACAAAGGTATCTGGTTCGAATTCGTTTCGAGATCTATTAGATACATACCGTTAGGGTTGACTGGTCCATGTTGCAGTATGAGGTTTATAGGCCATCCCGCCGCCTACTAAATCTTAAATTATATGTTAGCTAGCCGTCCTACGACTGAGGAAGATTTTATTTTTATATTGAACTTTTATGTTAAAGTTCATGATAAAATATTACACCTCAGCCAAAACATCGGTACCATAAGATGCCTTTATCCTACTCGTATCTTTAGGTATGCGAACGAATCTAGTGCGAACATTTTGCTATGAGCACTGTATAGTAAAGGATTAAAACAGCAAGATATACTTCTAATCAGCTTATGATCGTCCACTGCTGGACATAGGCCTCCCCCAAATGTGCCATAATCGCTACGCTTGGCTGGCGGGTCGCCGATTGCAGTATGTCCCACCGTACAAAAGTAAGAAAAGGACGCAGGGTATACAAAAATAATTAAACTCTGTCTGTCGTATCAGTAAATATATAAGCAAATGATTGTACAGACAATCTTCCTAGCAGTTTTATTAAAAAGATAATCGCATTACAGAAACCTACCTTGCCACGGTGTGTGACAGCAGAATCATTAAATTCCCTCCTTAAATTTATGTTTTTAAGAATTGTGTTACTTTAACCGTCACACGTTATTAACCGCGGGGCTAAGACTAACAAAGGTTTTTGGAAGCGTTAATTTTATTAATTAAAACATTACATTTCTAATTAAAATTTAAATTTACTTATATCTTTTGATATACACCCATGAAGTCAAAAAGTGATGTGCTCTAAGTAAGTTTATTATCAGTAATGATGATAAAAACAATCTTTATTATACAGGTGCCCAATAAGTAGTGGACCAACGGTTGCTAAAAGAAAGCGGCTCATTATGTAACGAAAACACGAAACTTTATTGTTCTATGTGTAATTGTTTTGAAGTTATAATTTTTAATATTGTTTTGTTAATTTTCACACCATCTACACAAACGTTTAAAAATGTAACACAATTATATTTTCTTTTGATACTTTTTGTAAATAAAATAAGAAAACACATGTCTTTTATAGAGAATATTTTAGTTATATAAAAATTAAAACCTAAAACACATACAAAAAAAAAATAACTTCAAAACTATTAGACGTAGGAAAGTAACGTTTAGTGTTTCCGATAGATAATGACTCCCTTTTTCACCAATTCTCCGTTGGTCCAGTACTTACGGGACATTCTGTATATATAGTATCAGTCTTCATTGCATTGTAAAATAGAGCAAAATCCATTAGTCTATCTACACTAACTATTAAGTCGGGTGTACTCAGTTCAATTTGAATAAAAGCTGTTTGTTTACGCTTAGTTTTTACAGAATCGAATAGTCTCGATTAGTACGGCCTAATCGATTTTATAACCGAACGGACGTATCATGAGCGTCGATGTTGTTTTTGACGATTTTATCGACAGCGCCTGTTTATGGCGTTTTTTTCAAAGCTAAATTTAAACTATAGTACGTTAAACGTTAATTATGTTCTGAAGTTTTATATTTACGTTACCGCCGTTTAATGTAACTGCCGACGGGAAACACTTTATTATAAAGTTGAACTATTAACGTCTTATATAAAATGTCTTAATTTTAATTTAAATTTTAATTATTTAGTTTAAAGAACAAAGGCTAAGTCAAAATCTAGGTTAAAGTGCAGTTCAATACCTGCTTTTTAGGGGGTTGATTATAATAAAACTATGTAAATAACTGTTCTTATATAGTGGGCCAGAAGTCACTGAAGCGTATAAATCAAGGTGTGTTATTAACGGTCTAGCCACAGCTCTCAGTCCGACGTGTCTTAGATACGATCGGGCAGAAGTCGCGGCGTTTGCGCACCGGCATTAGCCGGTGTCGGTTTACGCCTCACATAAATCGTCCTGGCTCGTCAATCGCCCGTACTACGGCTATTTCGGGACGTTTAATTGCTCTGCCCATACGCGGCGGATGGTTTCGAGAAAACGTGGTTGGGGGCTTTTTTAAAGACAAAAACGGACATTTATCGAGTGGTGTTAAACATCTATTTTATATGTATGATGTTAAATTAGTATAATTATTTTGAAGAATCATTAAAAGACCATTGCTACATCAGAACTCAGGGCCAGGCTCTTTAAATAATAAGAATAATATATCTTACTATAGAAGATAGCTTGGTTTTATAATGAGCGGCAGTTTTAAGCTTTCAAGTTATAAAACAAAGTGGTATCGCAACTTATATCTTAACGCGAGTGCTTATCACGGGACACTACTAGTTAAATTCTTTAAATGTTTAGCTTCCGTAATCAGTCAGCTTACATAGGGCGGCAGTTTTAACTGACACACTTGATTACTAATGCCAGAGTTGTCAGTGTAAATATGCCCGCCGCTCGCCCTCCAGTTATGCGGGGAATTAACTTGCTACCTCCATGTCAACATTTCGAGCTAGTATATTTTTTTATTGTTTTTAGTGTCGTGAGCATGTTTGATAATCATAGTAGTCAATATATTTATTATTTAGTTGGATTATTCTCTGATCTACCTTCTACACTAAAATAATAGTACACTAAAGTTCTAGTCTGTATGTTTTCTGGATTACGATGTCTTATCTCCAGGTGACATTGGGTATGTTTGCCGGTTTGTGAGTACAAACACGCAATGTTAAGTATATTACATATATATAGTATTACATTAATATGAGAAGACAATAAAAGACTTGTTTTTTTTTTAATGAAAAAGTTAGATGAAATATATGTATATAATGAAATATATTCAGATAAATTATCTCTGGTCGGCATATGAAGCGAGAAGTTTTTTTATTCAGAAAAGATGGTATTTGTGTTTTAACTATTCGAGACGTGATGAAAGAAAACAATTTAGGAAACTTTAGGAATACATCCATTTTGCTATAGATAAAGATAAAACATTTTCAAAAATTTGTGTGTTGAAATGGTGTAGAATTTCCCAAATCAATAAGAACCAAAAAAACATAAACAAATCAATCAATGACCAACCAAAATGATCTGTTGTGTTTTACTTACAAAGTCATTTGTCTATACAATATTACAATATTGGTCACTACCGCTAACTGCGAATGTTTTAGATCCAAACAAAATTTTCGTCTGTCGATAATGCATTAAATTAAATTAAACTATTCAGAAATTTAAATAGAAACTAATAACTAAGTTTGACTTAGTTATTAGTTTGTATTTGAAACAAACCAAAAACTTAAATCATCAAACACGCCTCAAATGTTTTAGATTCGAGCCCGCGCCCCGCGCAAGCAAACAAACGAGCACGTCGACTCATGTTCTCGAACAAATGTTATCTCTCCTCTTTTGTTTGTTTGTAGTATCATTCGACCGGGGAACCGAACATACGACTAGTCTCCCTGACCCCTACCATAAAGCATTATAAATGTTTCTCAATAGAGTCGTTTGGATCTTGTTAAAATGGACCGTTTCTCCTATGTTCTTATTTAAATCATAAGTGTGTTGTTTTGGATGTATGATTTCTTTTATGAAACACGCTTTCATGTTATATATACACGTGCTTGTGTTCGTGTTAGTTTGATTTTGATGTTTACTCATTTATTCGTGGTTTTATTTTTATCTAATCATCACCCAACCGTTTAATGCCGACGAGGTGGACAGAGGTTGTTTGATTCCATTATTTTGGAGGAACGAATAGACCAAGCTGGTTCTTAGCTATAATATATAAATATTTGTTCAAGTGTTTGAAGGCCAGTAGTCGATTTTATATGCTTAATTTTTGTAGGTTTTTGGAGGGCTTTCCATCAAAATATAATTTAATTTTACATGTATATATTTGCGACGATTTCAAAATATCTCTTTGTCTCCTAAAACAACTGCTGAATCCTGAACTTTAGTATTTCCATAGTAACAATACGATCTCGCTTAGATAGGTATTATTACTCAGGTTACGGCTAAACATCACGTCCGAACACACCAACTATGACAACAGCCAAGAGGGTACAGTGAACGCATTGTTTAAATATAAACAGGGTCAAATGTAAATTTATCAATAGTAGCGGCGATAGCGTATAAATGTGACTCTGTTGTGTCCACACACACTCGACCTTATATATATTTTTTTTTATCTCAAACGTTCATTGTTTAGTTCGATTTATGTGACAGTAGTAGTTTATTAAAAAGCTTACATGTTAATTATATTGTATGGGTTGTTTTCATTCACAATAACATTGCATATCAACACGCACTAATATTAAAGAACGATTTGAACTAATGAAATAAATGAAAAATGGACGTAGGACTTCACCAGGAATAACCATATAATGTTCCACTCCTAATCCAGTGCCACATCGTCGGTTGGATTCAAAAAGGGATATGTCGGAAATATGTACCTACTTATATATTAAATTTAATGCAAAATATAGAAATTTCTATAGGATATTACTTTTTGTTACTTAATTATTGTTATAAGTTTAAATCAACTAAATAATTTGTAAAAATCAACTGACGACCGTTCATCAAACTATAAACTTTGTATGTAACAATTCCACAAGATTTATTAGCAATCACTGTGTTTGTACGTATTAAAACATCAGTAAAGAGTAACAAATTGCAGAGGTCATGGCTTAGGCCCGATTTTCGAGCACCTCGATGAAAGCCGTCTCAACGAAGATTGATTCGGGCCATTAGTCTATGTACGCAACAGCGTGGTCGTTACACACTTTTTCTTGGAAGCATTGGAACTCCAGTTTAACGCAGCGAGATTGTGATGAGTGGTCAGTGGTCAGAGTGATTTATATTATTTTTATGCGCAATGGAATTGAATCATAGCCACTCAAGAACACTTTTTTGCCTACAGTATGATGTCCCTTTTTTTTTTAATAAAGTACGCTTCGAAATATACACTTTTTTGATGACAAACCCTCGAATCAAAAATTTCGTCATTTATTTTTTTCTTAATCTCTATTAAAGTTATTAACAAATCCATTAACATTATCTATAAATAAACAAGCTAATGCCCTTCCAACGAGCTAATGGATCATAAAATTACTTCAACACTTGCATATCGTAAACATTTTCAAGTAATAAATATTTTATACTTCGCCCATGTAAAATTTTATATTGTGTTTACATTTACTTATATTTATATCGTAACATTTATAACACCGCCCTGTATATACCAAATCAACATCAATAACTAAAATATATCTATAATAAGAAAATTTTCTTTGCCTTTGTTATCCCTTTAAAAGCTGTTCGAAATTATTAATTACATGGTTTTCGTCAAACACTGTATGTGTTTCCACATATAATGTCACATAATTCCATTGTACGTTAAAAATCCTACACTTCACTTTAAAATTAAGGATATCAAACAGATTCCGACTTATTTATTTTTACACGGTACCGAAAATGCTGAATAAGACCAAACTCTCACAGTCTTGTAACTATTGCAGTAGTCAAAAGTAGAAATACAAGACCTTCGTTTCCATGACTGAGTAAATCATAACATTCTAACAAATAACAATGTTCTGCTATGTATTACCCGTTGCAAGCAATGAATGAAGCGAATTCGAATGGAATTCCATTTTTATATGCACCTAAAAATTACTTGGTTGTCCCTGTATGTACAAACATTCTATTCAGTTTAAAGTGCATTTCGGAATCCTATGGTATGCTATGTCTACGGTGTTCTTTAACTTCCGTTGTATTTATTGTGTAGGTATATTTGTCTTATCTAAGGCGAGCCTTTATTATTTAAAAAAAGCTTCTATAAAAGTGTAATTCTTGGTTCGTGTAGTAATTCTTGGCGTAAACTTGTTCAAGGAATCATCCCATGTTCTGGTTAAAATATTCAACAAGCTTTGTATTCGTCGTGTAACATTAAGTTAAAACTACGCATTTAACCTGTTTGCTTCAAATTCCACGTGATATTTATTGTAGAAATAAAATGAAAATCCATGCAAGCATCTAATAAAATGTGATTTTAATGCATTTCCTACTTCCACGGCGACCCGTACCCGTAGTGGATAATTTGTCACGGAATGTGTACACTCTAATTAAATCGAATAAATGTATTCAGTTCCGTGCGTAATCTCGTAAACTGACGAGATGTTTCGCTTTTGTAATATAACGAGATTTTATCGTAAAAACCGAGAATAAACCGATATACACAACACCTGCTCAGTCAAACACGGCCCGTGATCATTATGTTAATGCTCCTCGGAGAGTCTGAGCTCGTTCCGAGCGATAATCACCCCTATCCTCATACCGTTTTATATTAAAGTTGATCGCATTGCGAGGTAATAAAGGCCGAAGAAAAAATCGAACCGTGTCGAAACGAACGAGGTATCGAGCGGGCGCCAATTAAACGAAATTAACGCTTATTCCGTGTGTCATAAATCGATATCATGCTAACCGAAGACCTACCGTTACGCCCTTAAAGGATTCGACGCGTCGTAACACTGCACCCGTCCGTGTGTACAATAACGGACCTTGTTTTGAAAGATGAAAGTGTCAGAATTACGTAACATTGGAAGCGCGAGTTACGCCCTGCTAGGACGCCCTTTCCCTTAACTAGAATAAAGGCGAAGGCTTGATACGCATATCGCTTGCGAGAGAAAGACGCGAGACAAACATAGCTCTCGAAAAACACTTGTGAGATAACAAAGGCAGAGTTCCACGAAGACGTCCAATAATTTGTCTTTTTAATTTTACGGCGGACTGCCATAGCTTTTAAATAATAGTTGTTTTTTTTACTCTACAAGTCGACCTCGGTCAGCCCATTAGGTTGAGGGAGTGCGGTGTATTCGGAAACTCATTACGACTCTTTCGCTGTGAAAAACTCTTTTATGACTTATTGTTCCTACGGCCTTGCACGAGTATTACCTTCTCGTAGCAAAAGAAAAAATAAAGTTCTTTGACCATCGTAGCATTACTAAACCCAGTTTACTTGTGCTGTTGTTAAAGAGGTCAAAGAACTCTTGATAATATTTGTATAATGTAAAATTATTCCAATGTCCAAACAAATTAAACGAACATAAAGGAAATCGGAACCAGTTCTTTCTTCCTATCGTTTTAGTTGTAAAAAACTCTCGTTCCATTAAATAATATTACCAATAAAAAGTCAAGAATTACAAGTCTTCAGTTTTAGTGATGTGAACAACTGTTGTGATTGGTTAACGAATATAACATGGGCATAAGTTCTTAACCTTTATAAAAAGCAACGAAAATTCTAATTTGAGAACGCTTATTCGGTCAAAACTACGACAAACTGTAAGTCTTGCCTTCTTCTTTCGGGCTAGGGATAAATAGGGACCGAAAAGTTCGCCAATTTTCAATGCAACATATTTCCTAAAGATTCCGAGGTTCGTAGTGATTTTCTATACAGTGGCACCGGCTTTAAGATAACCTAGATCTAAGTGCGCTTGGCTAAAACCTCTTCAAACCAGATGTCAAGTTTTTGCGCAATTTAAAGGTTACATAGATACAAGTATTCATGACAGCTATTTCCTTTCTATCGGAGAATATCCAAATAATTTGTATCCTATAATTTTTTTTTTTTCAAGATCATATTAGTTTGTTTATTAAATTGAAAATTATTAAATTCCTATCTTTTGTTAAAATATTTAAAGAAAAGTTATAAAGGATAGGATTATATTTACAAGAAATATCATACATTTGTCACCATTAGTCTTTTGGTTTTTCCATGATATTACTAATTGTATTAGTAAGAATCTAGTTAATAGGCATTTTGTTAAACATTCTTAGTTGCACTAACACTAGGCTAATAAGTATCTTTTGTCTATAGGTGACGAATACATTGATCGATTGTTTTAAAGTATAAAAAAGACGTGAGTGGAACCTTATATACGGTAGAAATGGTATTTATTTTCGAATACACAAATATTAGTATATTTAATGTAATATTTTATCACTACAAAATTGTTTTTTTTTTTATTCTTAACAAATCTTTTTAAAAGTGAAAACGCTATACACATCCTTCGTCTCTACTGCACTACTATGTTTGTAGTTTGGCCTTCTTAGGATAGAAGCTAGCCGATGTACTGTACTCGTATAGTCATGTCACTTATTCGCAGCTATGTTCATCTTGTTGAAATTTTTGCATGCTCTCGCGAAATGCATCAAAAATTCCACTTTCGTCATTTTCTCTATCTCGCCTATAGACCAACTTGATTACGATATAAAATAATAGTGTCTATCTAGATTTCAGTTTTTTCTACATTCTATGTATGATAAAATGTTAGCTTATTCGACAGTGAAACTAATCGATAAATTTTTATGTTACCGGGCATCACTACATCAATCGTCCGCTCGTATTCGGTAATGGTGCGCGGATTCGATTTTTAATTGTTTCGACCGGATTTCGTACATTAATGGCCGGTGTTTTGTTACGTATTAAATGCATTTCGATGCACTGAACTTAGAACTGTTGCTTGCAGCTTGTTTATCTAGTTGCTTTTTTTTTAAATCGAATAAATCGTATCGAATATTTTCTTACATAAAAAATGGTAGTTGTTATTGTTAGACAGGAAGAATTTTATACCAAAAGTACCAGTGGTGGATCCAAGTTTTAGATCTATGGGAGTCATTGACAAACATTTAGGGGCTGGATTTTGACTTCCCTGACGGCGAGTAGAAACTAAAAAGTACACAACATTTTTAATAACTTAAAACAACGCGCGGACACGTGTCTTATCCCAGTCTTTATGCATTTTCCCAATCTCTACTTTAAATGTTATCATCGTTTTAAATGTAGTCTAATCTTTTCCAAACAATTAAACCTTTATAGTGGAGTAAGTAGTTTTTTTTTTAGATCAATTAAATAGTTTTATCGTGTTCATTATAAAAGGCAATAAGAGGTCCGTGAAAAAACTAATTATTCCCACAAAGATTTTGTATTAGTGGAGATTATTATACAAGTGGGTAACCCCATTCGGCGCGCGGCCGGAACTCGTTAATGAGCGATTAGTGTTGCCAGTTAAGGATAATACTTTAGTAATAATAGCTGGGGTGTTGCTTCATGCGAGGGTCAGCTTTTAAATGGGGCGGTTTTTGTGGCTATAACTTACATTATTTTCAGTCGTTTATGTCTCGATTTGACATTTTATCACAAATATTGAATTAATTTGATCCCATATAATACAAATATAAAATTAATTCGTTTTTATAGTTGGATTGTTTTGCAATTAAGGTATTTCTTGAGCTAAATACTCGCTGGGTAAAATACGAAAGTATTTATACCACCTTCAAACCATTAAAACGATCAGCATACGCCGAAGAAAAATTATACCTAACGTAATGAAGGTTAGCCCGAGATGGAAAATTAATTGTAAGATTTGCATTCTTGTGAAGCTATACATTATGTGTAATCTGGCTAAACCCCTAATGATAGTTTCCTAACGACTGAGCTGTACCAATGTGTATGACACTACAAACTGCAAATTAAACATATTTTTATACAAGATGGTGACAAACGAGCAAACGATCACCTAAGTGACCGCTACTCTTAGGCATCTGCAACTACTACATGCGAGTTGCAGATGTGTTTCCTACCTTTAATAGCCATAGGACGGGATAGAAAGAGAAATGGACACTATACTCGCCTATCCTTATTAGAAAAGGGTGGGAAAGGGAAGACTCACTCCTCAGACGAAGCGCAGAATACTTCTACTTCACGCCTGTCTTCTGTGAGGTCGTGGTATTTCACCGGTCGAGCGGGCCATCCGTGCAATAGATGTTTTAGTCGCGGATAAATTAAAAATTCAAATTCCTGTAATCAGTCACAAAGAAGGTTACATTAACTACCTAGATAATATCTGTATTTTTCTTCAAAAATAAATTTAATGTTAATCGAAGTCTATCAACGATTCGCGCAAAGATGAAGTAACATTGAAGTTTTGATATGTGCAAGCTATTATTTCCATTTAAACCATTTTCATCTTTAAAGTGTAAGACAGAACGTTTAATTTTTATCATCTTTAACAGCAGCTTCGCAGTTCACGTCAAGTTCGTTAATCCTTAAATAGTTCCATATTTTAGTTCCAATTTAGTGTTGACGGCTGTTTTTGAATAGTTTACGACTGGTTGACTAATGCGTTAATGACAGGACCACCCGCGCATATAATAATTGGCTATAATTTTAAATAAGTAATAGAGGCCACAATACTTGTATTGTGGCCTATATTACTTAAATGGCTAATAAAATAGTGGCTAATAAAAATCTTCGACCTATCTGAAAGGTGGGCGTTTATTCCTCAATAAACGCCCACCTTTCAGATAGATCGAAGATTTTCGAAGACAGCAAGAAATGCTTGCTTGCGGAAAGCGGAGTACCGCATATAGTAAAGGGTTTGAGGTGGTGGTGTGTGGCCAGTGAAGTCCTTTATGCCTTGATGCCTTATACAAACTGCACTATGTTTTTTTTTGCCTTGGGTGACATTTTGACACATGTTTATGGGAATAAAACATGTCTTATATGTATATGTATTTTTAAGTGTGGCTTGTTGGCAAAGATTAAAACTGATAGAATAACCTTTCAATAGTGATAGTGTTCAAAACATACTAGACAAAGAGGGGGGTCCAGGTTAACAAGGCTTTGGCAACGAACAGACCAACAAGCTAACGAGTCGAAAGCTAACAGTGAAAATAAAAAAAGCTTTCCGTGATATACACAACGCCCGCAGCGAGATGCGCGCACGCATATACCGACAGTAAAGAAAGTGTATAAAATTATTTAATATCTTTCTTTATTCCTTATATTTAATTTGTTAATTATATTTTAAATCCTGACATAATACAGTGCCTCTACTCGAATGCTCTGGCACTATGAATGTTTCTAGGATTTTCTACACTTAATAAACTAGGTCAGTGACCGCGGTTCGTACGTACGCATTATTTAGAGATAGCTTATTCATTCATCTCTTTGAAGTATTCTAGCTAAGCTAGCTGAAGAAGGTACCTTAGGAAGTTATTTTACTAAAGAATTTGTACTGTCGATACGTTATCCGTATAAGTGTTTGCTGACCGTAACCCAAAAAACGGGGGAAAAGAATGGGCATTATTTGTTCGGATCGCGTCGCGAGCGCCGGAGCGAACGCGTGTGGCCAACACCGGTAGCGAGCAAATACCACTGTTGACCGTACCCCTTGCCCCCCGCCAAAGATATCCGTCTTGTTTGCTGATCGTACATGGCTACCTGCTTTCTTGTTATCCGTCGTGACCAAATTTTTAGTTCGTTTGATTTAGTTTTTAGTCGGTCGTCTGTTTACGCTTTGTATCAGTTTAAAAATATACATTTATAATCTTAATTATGAATCGAATTAGTTGTTAAATTATTTAAACTTTCGTGAGACATTATCATAAGCTGACTGATATCACGTCTGACGTGATTTAAGCCATTCTTAATTAATCAGTTTACGAATTAGTTGTTTTGTGTTTAGGAAAAATACTGTAGTATGTGTTTGTTTTGTGGGTCTACAGCAAAATATTAAATCAATTTTTTATTGACGCTTAGTTTACTTTGAATATTTTTTACTAGATAGGACATTATTGTAACATATCTCCAGTAAAGGTACAAAATGTATATTTTATATATTGCGTTAACTTGTAATATCACTAGTGAGATTATAAATTACCGATGTTTAAACAATGTACCGCTATATAAATACATGAGTGTGAAATATTTTAAAGATTGAAAATGATATGCGTTTAAATACATCTTTTGATATACGTCATTTGATCTATTCATCTGTGGGATAAAATTGAGGTATTAAAGCCTCGGTTATTGGTGGATAAGACAATTTATTTCTCTATGTTTAAGTGTTCAGATTGCTTGTTGCTTTTAACCAGTAGACATATAAAACCTTGACTAGATCATCATTCTTAATTAATGTCATAATCTTAATTAATCCATTTTATTATTAAAAATACGAAGATATAAGAATTGTGAAGAAATGGGGCCTGTGAGGTTATCGCTTCTTTACTTTTAGAATGTTATAAATTGTTATTAAGATAAACAATGTAAATATAGTAGTTATAACAAACTGGCTGTTGTCATTCCACATCTCTCGTAATTAGGTATATACCTATATATTAAATAAATGTTGCACACTAGTAGAAAACCTGCTAGATTGTTATTAAGATCGGTTTGGTAAATTTCAGACTCTATTCATTCGTTATATTCCAAACGAATGTTTTCTATTCTTAATGTAGATCGGGTCGGCCGTTACATGGTTAGTATTCAAGAGCAATTCACGATACATACCACATCCACTGCGCAGTGTTCTCACATTTCCCAGCTCCGGGGCGCGATGTTATCGGATTGCCAGTCATGTGCCCTAACGAACCTGGCTCGTTTTTTCCCAACCTCCATAGGCACATTCGGGGTTCACTTTTATTTGTTTTGTCCCGACCTATTGATGCTCTGTGTTTTGGTAGTGCTTTACGGGTTTCCTTTTATGAATAAGGTTTCCTTGGAGCAATTATTACTATAATTAACGAGGGATTGCAATGCTAACAAAAGGGATAGGCAAAATGTCAAAAAATAGGGTATTGGTTTTTGGGTCCCAGGTATTTTATAAGTGTATTGGTATTGTAGGGTTCCGGGGACAAGTTTTCAGAGTCTTGAACTCATTGATCTCGAGATCTCAGGTAGATCCTACGTTAATTTAACAGTCTAGATGGCCTAGATGAAAATAAATTTTCACGATCAATTTAAGTTTATATGATAGCTGTTACTAAATATGTCCATGTGTGAATATTACTATACAAATCACTGAGAACTCTTAAGAGGCTTTCGATTTTACTCCCATTCGCTCTCAAGTCTCCTCTCGCTCTAAGTAGCTCAACCCTAAAGAACTGTTGGTGCAATTACTTAAATGTCCACTTGTAAACAATTTGTTGAAACACACGAGGGGTTCGCTTTTACCTTTTTTTTAGTTCTTTTACCATTGCGTCGTGGTTATCCGACGAAATAAAAAAAATAGTTCGAATGTTTATTAATGAGTCTCGCTGTAATCAAATCAAAAGCATATTAATCAAAATTCTTATTACGGTTTTTAATGACTTCACGTTTTTTATGTATCCATTAAATATTCTTTAAATTTTATTTTTGACGATATAACAGCATTCTTTTAATAATCGTAAAAGAATTATATTGACAACCAAAAAACAAGCAGCGTTTATCTGTGATACGGTCTCTGCCAACACCAAATAGCTTGTAGTTTTTATTTTGATTTTTAATAATAGTTAATAATTTAATAGAAACATAAATAAATTTATTTATTATTGTTCGCTACCGAGTAATAGCATTTATAAAGACTTTCGATAGTCTTTTACTGATTGAAAGAAAAACAATAGTTGTGTTATGAATTCAGTGCAACCAAATATTTTTCTGCGGATATCAACATAAAAGGATCTGCTTTCGATTTTACCCAATTCGTTATCTGAAGTCGAGGATTAAGAGCGACAAGTTTTTTACCGTGTCGAAATCTCAGGGCAATATTTCTTATCTCCAATACGTGCACCCCCGCAAGTAAGTCCTCGTTATCTCTTGAAACCAAAATATTTGAGCACTCGGGATTTCTGTTGACCCAAGATATAAATAAGAGTGGATTTTAAAATGGTGATTTTTTTACGTTAACTTATGTAAGTACTTATGTATGGATGATACATCAGCTCTGAATGAACGCTTTCCTAAGGTTTCAACACTCCGACTCGCCACTACACCATATTACAGCTTTGACTAATTTGAATAATTGGATAATCTGTCAGGGAAAGTTTGAATAAATTTTTAACGGTGATACTTGGTTATTTATAAATTACTTTAGATTTTTGTATCATCAATTGTGAAGCAATCAATGAAGTGTAATATAATATTAAATGCATAATATTTTATTAAAGAACATATTCAGACACGAAAGATATGTATCATGTGTCGCGTATTTAACATCTCCGGGCTGGCTGTCCTCCGTATCGCTTATCTCTCGATCGCGGTTGCTTGTTTTTTGTCATCGAGAAATATAGGTAAAAGTAAACAAAACGTGGCAAACTCATCCGGTGTATCGGTGAAAACATTGTTGGATTAATAATATATAATTAATAAAATAATAAAATGTAAAAGTAATTATAGAATTTCATATATATCCTATTGTTTATTCTTGTTATTATTTGAATGTACTTTCAGCTGGTTTATGTTTGTATAATATAGACGATTGCAAACAGTTCACTTAATGTTAAATAATCATCGCAACCCATACATCCACAGCAAGAATCTTCTTGCGTATCTAAGTGCAGATGTTATGTCAGCATTTATGTACGTGAGAGGACAGTATAGGTAACGAAAAGAAGAGTAGGAATGAACGGAAAAAGGGCCTGCTTTCTACCTTTTCACCACAACACAATAGACGAAATGCAGACCGATAACAAGCAATAGTTAATTTAAAAAAATTCGACTATAAGAATACGAATCGAATGAGACCACACTTTTCAAAATCGATCTAGCCGCTTAGACAACACGACGTCATAATGGAACAAACAATACATAAACATACCCGTGAAAAATATTACCATCCTGTCAGCCGGGGGAAATAACACTTCTTCGCGCTTGTATTCCCATTCATTCAACATTTGTCGTCGATGTTGATCGACCAATATTAATTAAGTAAATATTATTATCATAGAATGTTGTAGCCACGAAGAAGATTAAAAAGGTCGAATGTATCCAAGTGATTTTAAAATAGCATTATTGATTAGAAGACAAATACAATCATGTATCCTAATAGGAAATTAATTACAGACATTCTCTTCGTGTGTACCGCGCGCTTAAATTATACAATCTAATTACCGAATGCTTTGACGCAGTCAGACAGGCTGTGCGTTAATACGACCCTATAAGATTATCGAAGGGTTTGTCGCGCGATGAGCAAGAAGTCCTAGGTTTTAAATAGAAAACATATTACGATTTATTATATTTTTATATAATTGCTGTGATAGTAATAATTCATCAACCTCTTTAGCTTCCAACCGCCAACTAGTTTATTCTAGGGCATAAATTGCCTGACATCGTGTAATCTGTCGATCAACCAGTACTAACGATTGACTGCGTTTATAAAAAAAAAATAGGAAATATCTAATTTTTGTTAAGAATAATAAAGTAAACAAAGTTCAACATATATATTTATGGTATGTATACATGGTAACGAAGATCAAATTGCAATTATAACTAAACTGAAACAACATTGAAATTTGTAAATACGTCGCAGAGAAAGTAATCGAAGGAAATAGGGTGTAAGGATAAGCAGTAGGTCTAATTAAGCAAGGATATAGACAAATACATGGTGAAATGTAAATAGTACTTATTGTTTAATAATATATTTTAATTATTAATTTAAGAAAACATTTTTTTTAATAAAGATAAGTTTCCGACAGCTCTTGTCAACCCTTGCCAATGGAATGTACAATTAAATTTACAAAATAAATACAAAGAAAGTAATTGCTATTAAGTTCTTTATTATTTATAATAATGACATAATATATTCCTGGAATAATCATCATTTATTTCAGTAATGGTAAATATTGGTTCCTTGTCGCTGCCATAGGGATGTGCTTTTTAAGTTCGATTCGATTTTGTAGTACGTAATTGGTTGTTACGTCTCTATCCGATCAGCGGTACGGATCGCAAGATCGATCCAAGAAATATCGTATGAAAATAAAACATTTAAATATTAGCGTACAACATTTATTTCAAACTAAAGAGGTTAACAGTTTAAAAACAATGCAGCAGACACTACATTAACGTAAGATGTAAAGTACCGTAACACTTTGATTACATTTCGTAACATAAACAAATTAAGGTCCATATCGTTTGCATAGCGACTTTACAACGATCCAACGATCTTCGAAAAGATCAGAAAGACGCATCCCTACTTGCAGACCTCATTTAGTGCACTCCCGCAATCTTGATCAGGTCTTGTATCCATAATGTGGGACGCCTACCTACGCTATGTTATATTCCTGGAACAACAGATTTATGTTACAAAACTAATAATATAAAAACTTAAGTAATACAATGAAGAAAAAAAAAACACATTCAGTGCGAAGTGATACATCATCGAGCGAGGCATAACAGCTAATTAAGAAAATAATTTAGCCGAATGCCCCGGGCGTCTGTGACTCCTCCGGCCGCGTTGTAAATCATCGCGCAAACTATGCTCGTTTTCTGTGTCCGCCCGTTTTTGCGAGACAATACACTGACGAATGAGGGGCGCTTGTAATGGTCAAGAACGTGCAATATGAAGTCATGGAATGATTATTTTTATAAATCGCAAAATATATGGACATTCTATCGTAGTCTCCTAACCTGTTTCTCAGCTATTCATTCTTCGAGCTTTACAAAAATATGTTTATTTAGTCTTCTTATTATAGCCCATGCACATACTATAATCAGACGAGAAATAGTAATAGGTTAAATAGGCAGGTCGAGTTAGATATATGTATTTATTAAAAGACTAAAGTGTGTTCGTAATTTAAAATGAATAATTTAAATTCGTGTAAAAATAATTTTGTCTAACCGTATTGATGACCTCATACTAGGTCTCATAAATCCCTTCAAAATAGTTTCCTATCTCCTGGTGTCTATTGCTTAAATCGCTTTAGTAAGACTGACTTCTAGGAATCGGTATTTTTATGAACTTTACTGCAATAACATTTTAGCTAAATCAAACGTTTAAGCCGTAAAACTTTTTGTATGTGAAGCTATGACTAGATAAAATGCGGTAGTTTTACAGCTCGCTTGTACATTTAAACTGACTAATGAGCAACGGTTATCCTAACGAGCATCCGATGTACCACGTGGTGCGAGCGGTGCGCAGCTAGGCGCCATAAATACAGGCCTCGTCTGCGCCCGACCAGGTAGGCTAAACGAGATGGATCCTTTTTTACTAACAACCATGCGTTATATTATTTTGAACTTTATTGTAAAGATGTAAAGTATAGAATGTAAAGTTGTCGGTTGTAAGTGATTTACATATTTCACTTTGTGCTTTCTTGCTTCTGAAATAAAGCCCCTTTTATGCTATAGCCTTGTGACTTCTTTAATAAACACTATTCTAATTTCAACTTTATCTTGTCGGATGAAGGTTAAGTTTTATTTATGGGGTGAGGTGTAGTTTTTTCTGGTCATACCAGATTTTGGTATTTCTTTTAGGTCTTTTTTGTGACAGCGAGTTGACCAGGCTCGGTGCGGTGGGTGTTTTGCGGGGTCAGCGAGGTAATAACTGTAAATTATCCTCTTTGAGTTTATTGAAATTCGCCCGGACGCGTTCTAATGGGAGATTTTTATTGTTGCACGTTCCTCGTACTGCTGTATTAAGTTTAATGCACTTGCCCGTCTCAGGTTATGACCAGTATTTTAAATAGATTTTACAATGTTAAATTAGTCTGTGGCGTTTACCGAAGATTATACCCGTAGAATGGAAATCGCAGATCGATCCCTGTCCCGTGTACACATCCTCTTAATAATTAAAAGAGGATATTTAAGCTTATTGGATTGAAAGGCGTACGAGCTTATTATTTTTTTAAGGGAGGGGATTTCTGATTTTTTTTTTAATAATAAGAGCTTTCTGACAACACAGATCCACCGCACGATTTATTTATAAAAAAATAAAGAAGGTGAAAAAACACGTAATTTAAACATACCACACTCCACACAATACTTCAAAAACCCCCAACTATTGGTATTGAATACAAGGAAAAAGAATAGTGAATACGATACACTAAAATATAACACACATAAAAACACACACACAAATCATGAGCCCATATTAATAATAAAGAAAAACAATAAATAGCTAACGAACATGCAATTTCGACATTGAAATGAGCAGGAATCAATCTGCAAAAACGGATAAAAGTCGATTGGAACTCGCTGAAGTCCGATAGACAAGGGGAGCAATTTTTTCCTTATATTGGCAAAAAAAATCATTGACTTTTGCTTCGGCGAATAAAATCTATTGTTTCTATATACTTTAATCAGGTATTACATTTTTAAATGAACCTAATACTCAGGTATATCTGTGGAGTATAATGTGTTAGGTCATTTTTAATTGTTATATAATATACTACGATAACAACATAAGCGAAATTTTATTTTATCAAACAATAAATCCTTATTGTTGCAATCATTGACGTTATGACGACATTATGACTTTATTATGAAATATATAATGATATAATTAAATTAATAATTTAGTAAAACTAAAAAAAAGGATGTTGATACTTCCAAATATGATTCGTATGATAATGATTTTAATGGATTTGTTATTTTAAATATAATTTAGATAACTTTCAAAAGATTTCTATTATCTTGAAGGTTACACATTTCCGTAATCAAACGCCTTGCTTATGATCTAACAAATGAAAATACTATTTTCACAATAATAGTAATAGTACATTTTCCAGTTTTATTTAAAACTTGATGGCAATGTTTTTTTTACAAACAGTCCACATTGGTCCAAATACGTAACAGACAATTTTCTTAAAATAATAAAGTACATGTTCAAATCAGGAGAAAAAAATCTCTAGCATAATATAAACACAAACGACCGTCGCAACAGTATTAAAAAGAAAATCAAAATGTCACAACGTCCAAATGACTTTTCCGAAACATTACACAGAAATGTAACCAGCATTCTCTTTTGTAGGCTAAGGGCTGGGCTTTAGTACAATGGTAATGAATTCTCGCCCGACAAGAGTGGCAATAAAACAGTGGAGTAGTGTTGCCAGTTCTTTGTTCCGGCGCTGCCTCGGAGGGGTCCGAAACGAGGCTTATTCACACCTACATATTGTTCTTATATAAGAAAACTCAAAGAGCTAAATTTCTTAGTCTGCTAGATTTTGTAATAAATGTGACATAAAAAGTGTTCAAATATTTTATTGAGTAGAATGCTTTGAAACTTTAATACACGCAATAAAATAATAATATATGAAGATGAAGGAAAGGTTCTCACTTGCGGTGTGAATCGGTAATTGTCGGAGTATATGTGTTCTTAATGGTATGACTAGCTTAATTATTTGCATTTGTACCTTATCTCAGAGTATTTGGTTTGGTTTGGAACTCTATTAAATATTAAAAAGTAAACATAAGAAAAGAGGCTATATGAGATTTTCTTTAAATGTAAATTTTGTAATATAGCCGATAACACTTAACTTTTTGGGGCAAAATGTGACCACAATTTCCTCCCCCGGGTTAGGTGGGTATCTAGGTATATGTAATGTAATTTCTTTGAAGGTTAACTTATCTGCAACATATTGCTAACGCTTATACCGAATCGAATAAACGACGCAGTTCAAAAAATAATATTTATTATAAATTTTCCTCTTAATTTTTCAATAACTGAAATTTTCTAAGTGATGTAATTTGAAGTATCTTTTATCTGAACTGCCGTTCGTTTGCTAGAAGTAGTTTTAAGCTACTGAGCCTTCGTAAGTCCTGAATTGAGACAGCAACAATTCATGCCATAAGCTAGAGGAAGACGGGTGCAGTTCTCGAGGCTAATCCTTCGATTCAATGCTAATGAGACTGGGAGGGCTCTAATGCGTGTGAACGCACAAACGATGTGATAATGCCTATACTTGTCCTAAGCATTTATTGTTAAATAAGTGGGACGAGATAAATAAATCGCCAGGTCAGTTAAATTTTAAACGGGACCAAACTGAATTCATAAATTTTAGATTAACATGTCACTTTTAACTTTTAGGCATTGGGGAAAGCTTATGTCCAGCAGTGTACTGACATAGGCTGATAATGATGTCACTTTTATGGAAATTTACTTTCTAGCCAAAAGGTTCGAAAATGGAAACTTCGGACTAGGTCACGCAGTGTGGAAGAAATCATCCTGAGTAAATGTTCATTTGTTGGTGATGGTCACGACATTTTTTCAATCGTCACGCTGTTTTCATTATCTAGTAACTGCTTGCATATGCTACTTAGAAACGATCTAAAAAGCTTCTGTACAAGATATCTGACATCGATAAAACTGTATGAACAATATGACCATAGCTGATAAGAGTCCAACACATGAATAACCACCATATTGCAGCTGCAGTGATTAAATAGACGAGACGTTAAAAAGATCCAAGAGTTAAAATCTAACTACATTTTACGCAAGATGTAAATCAGCTTCTAATTATGAAGTCTTTGAATTGCAAATAAATGCAAGTCAGAATAATATCAAAATAACCGGTACCAAATTGTACGAAATCCGGTGCGACGAATATTTGCCCCATGACGCAACAATAAAAGTCAACTTCCACTATTTATCTTACGGAACGATTCGTGACCACCGAAAACCGGGGATACCAAAAAAAAGAAAGGAAAAAAAAAAACGAGGTCCGGTCCGTTCTCAGAAGTGAACTTGTTAGTATCACCATTTATTACACCGCGGGTAACAAACCGGCGTCCGAGTGTTAATATTAAACGGTACGAAAATATGAAAAATCGATTATTTGCATTATATTGCATATTATCAGAAAAAGGCAGTCCGCATTTAAATGGGCGCGCGTGTTAATTTCTTTTTCCTTTTTTGTTATTGCCAGAATTTACAGCGTGCGATTACCGTAATTGGTATGGCGTTGCATGCGTTAAATATTTTCGCTTTTAATTCGCATTCATTAAATGTTTCATACAGGTTTACATTACCTGTATTCATTTAGGGACGATTTGCATACTCGACGAATTATTAAATTGCTTAGAATGGTTTACAGATGTAATTAATTACCATTACTATTTGATTTTGAGGTGGCATCTACTGGTATGCCATCGACAGGCCAGGCACTCCATGGGTCCATAGTAACTTGACTGGAATAAACACATATCTTGTTTGACCCTAGCAGAGAATTCACATCGCTGAAGTTAGCCTAGGCGCCATCTGCACTGTGTCACGTCAAATCCGGAGCAAATACTTAAGGCAAACAACGGCTATCAGCCACAGAATAAATCAAGTATAAATTAGCTTTGGGTGAACTGTACAGGTGTTGCACAACACAAATATTAAAATTATTAATTAATTACTACGGATCTTTGCAATTAGTTTAATGATTTACGTTTACATACGAGGGTGAATCAAAAAATTCTTGGAATCAATATTAAAAAATGCAAAGATTTAAATAATAATATTTTATTTTTC